>CAWUFW010020234.1:0-157844 GCA_963921515.1 Calotriton arnoldi | reverse complement strand
TTGTGCTTGTGTAGGTGTGATGGTAGTTTGTTGCTCAGGACACATGACTGTGGTTCACAGTGTGAACGACATCTAGCTTTGTCATCACAGTGGGATTATCATGCAGGCCAGTGTCACCACAATGTGGGGTCCCTGGGGGTAGTGCTGTGGTGGGTCTGTCTCTTGCTGTGTTAGTTGCTGTTCCTACAAGCTTGTGTGACATGTGTAATTTGGGCTCCCTCTCATCTAACAATGCCGGATTGCCCACATAGGGGAATCCGATTCATGAGTTACTTTTGTGTGGCACTGTATACACATCTGTGTAATTGGGATTCAGGCCTCCTCATGTGTTGTGTGGTTGCCTGGGGACACTGGCACACCCCCCATCACCTGTTGTGTTTGATATGCAGTGTGAGGCTGCCTGTTTGTGTTTGTGCATCTGCACCACTGCATTGGCATATCTTTAGTGTGCCATTGGCTGTATGTTGTTTGGTGGGTTTCCCCTGCTGTCCCTGGGACTCGTAGGTCATCAGTCAGCACAATGATCATGGTTTGTATGTCCCATTGCTGCCATGGTATGGTATTTGTTCACCTCATATATACAGTCTCCACAGGATATCTACATTTGTGTGTCCATTGGTGCAGATATGTGGGTCTGCAGTATGATGGTCACTTATGTCATTGTGTTATTGATGAATGTTGACAATGTCAGCCCCCATGGGTGATGTTTGTCTGCACATGGCCAAAGGTATGTCTTATTTGCACTGCACTGTTTGCCTCACCCAATCTATGTTGCTATGGGACACAAGCACTACTATGCCACTGATGTGTTTGTTGTTCTGTGACCAGGAATCATCCATGCTGTTTGGCATTTGCAGCTTTTTCCATGACAACACTTACATTTTGGTCACTGTGATGATGGGGGTTTAGACCCCATTGCCACAATGTTCAAAATGTGCTTCAGCTATGGACCCCACACTTACCTTTTGGTCATTGTGATGATGGGGGTTTAGACCCCATTGCCACAATGTTCAAAATGTGCTTCAGCTATGGACCCCCCACTTACCTTTTGGTCACTGTGATGAAGGGGTTTAGACCCCATTGCCTCAATGTTCAAAATGTGCTTCAGCTATGGACCCCACACTTACCTTTTGGTCACTGTGATGATGGGGGTTAGACCCCATTGCCACAATGTTCAAAATGTGCTTCAGCTATGGACCCCACACTTATCTTTTGGTCACTGTGATGATGGGGGTTTGGACCCCATTGCCACAATGTTCAAAATGTGCTTCAGCTATGGACCCCACACTTACCTTTTGGTCACTGTGATGATGGGGTGTTAGACCCCATTGCCACAGTGGTCATGGTCTGCTTGCATTGTGGAGGCCACACACATTTATGTGTGACACATGTGATAGGGGGTCACATTGTATGTTCAATGTCATGTTCAGTGTTGTAGGCATTTGACACAGACTACACACGCTTGTCATGGTGTTGGGGGGATGTGTTTTTCTGACATTCCTTATGTTGGAGTATGCTGGTTGTGTCATGCATTACCCGTCCTATGAGTAGGGGTGGTGTTGGTGGTAGGCATCCATCCCCCTATGAGTGGGGATGGTAGTGATGAGAGGCATCCAGGCCCCCCTGAGTAGGGGTGGTGGTAGTGGTAGGCATCCCGCCCCCCCTGAGTATGGGTGGTGGTAGTGGTAGGCATCCAGCCCCCCCTGAGTAGGGGTGGTGGTAGTGGTAGGCATCCAGCACACATGAGTAGGGGTGGTGTTGGTGGAAGGCATCCATCCCCCTATGAGTGGGGATGGTAGTAGTGACAGGCATCCAGGCCCCCTGAGTAGGGGTGGTGGTAGTGGTAGGCATCCAGCCCCCCTGAGTAGGGGTGGTGGTAGTGGTAGGCATCCAGCCCCCCTGAGTAGGGGTGGTGGTAGTGACAGGCATCCAGCCCCCTGAGTAGGGGTGGTGGTAGTGGTAGGCATCCAGGCCCCCTGAGTAGGGGTGGTGGTAGTGGTAGGCATCCAGACCCCCTGAGTAGGGGTGGTGGTAGTGGTAGGCATCCAGCCCCCCTGAGTAGGGGTGGTGTTAGTGGTAGGCATCCAGCCCCCCTGAGTAGGGGTGGTGGTAGTGACAGGCATCCAGCCCCCTGAGTAGGGGTGGTGGTAGTGGTAGGCATCCAGGCCCCCATGAGTAGGGGTGGTGGTAGTGGTAGGCATCCAGGCCCCCATGAGTAGGGGTGGTTTAGTGGTAGGCATCCAGGCCCCCATGAGTAGGGGCGGTGGTAGTGGTAGGCATCCAGACCCCCATGAGTAGGGGTGGTGGTAGTGGTAGGCATCCAGACCCCCCTGAGTAGGGGTGGTGGTAGTGGTAGGCATCCAGCCCCCCCTGAGTAGGGGTGGTGGTAGTGACAGGCATCCAGGCCCCCCTGAGTAGGGGTGGTGGTAGTGGTAGGCATCCAGCCCCCCCTGAGTGGGGATGGTAGTAGTGACAGGCATCCAGGCCCCCCTGAGTAGGGGTGGTGGAAATGGTAGGCATCCAGACCCCCTGAGTAGGGGTGGTGGTAGTGGTAGGCATCCAGCCCCCCTGAGTAGGGGTGGTGGTAGTGACAGGCATCCAGGCCCCCTGAGTAGGGGTGGTGGTAGTGGTAGGCATCCAGCCCCCTGAGTGGGGATGGTAGTAGTGACAGGCATCCAGGCCCCCCTGAGTAGGGGTGGTGGTAGTGGTAGGCATCCAGACCCCCCTGAGTAGGGGTGGTGGTAGTGGTAGGCATCCAGCCCCCCCTGAGTAGGGTCGGTGGTAGTGGTAGGCATCCAGCCCCCCTGAGTAGGGGTGGTGTTAGTGGTAGGCATCCAGCCCCCCCTGAGTAGGGGTGGTGGTAGTGACAGGCATCCAGGCCCCCCTGAGTAGGGGTGGTGGTAGTGGTAGGCATCCAGCCCCCCCTGAGTGGGGATGGTAGTAGTGACAGGCATCCAGGCCCCCCTGAGTAGGGGTGGTGGTAGTGGTAGGCATCCAGCCCCCCTGAGTAGGGGTGGTGGTAGTGGTAGGCATCCAGCCCCCTGAGTAGGGGTGGTGGTAGTGACAGGCATCCAGGCCCCCTGAGTGGCGGTGGTGGTAGTGGTAGGCATCCAGCCCCCCCTGAGTGGGGATGGTAGTAGTGACAGGCATCCAGGCCCTCCTGAGTAGGGGTGGTGGTAGTGGTAGGCATCCAGACCCCCTGAGTAGGGGTGGTGGTAGTGGTAGGCATCCAGCCCCCCTGAGTAGGGGTGGTGGTAGTGACAGGCATCCAGGCCCCCTGAGTAGGGGTGGTGGTAGTGGTAGGCATCCAGCCCCCTGAGTGGGGATGGTGGTAGTGACAGGCATCCAAGCCCCCCTGAGTAGGGGTGGTGGTAGTGGTAGGCATCCAGACCCCCCTGAGTAGGGGTGGTGGTAGTGGTAGGCATCCAGCCCCCCTGAGTAGGGGTGGTGGTAGTGGTAGGCATCCAGCCCCCTGAGTAGGGGTGGTGTTAGTGGTAGGCATCCAGCCCCCCGAGTAGGGGTGGTGGTAGTGACAGGCATCCAGGCCCCCTGAGTAGGGGTGGTGGTAGTGGTAGGCATCCAGGCCCCCATGAGTAGGGGTGGTGGTAGTGGTAGGCATCCAGGCCCCCATGAGTAGGGGTGGTGGTAGTGGTAGGCATCCAGGCCCCCTGAGTAGTGGTAGTGGTAGGCATCCAGGCCCCCATGAGTAGGGGTGGTGGTAGTGGTAGGCATCCAGGCCCCCCTGAGTAGGGGTGGTGTTAGTGGTAGGCATCCATCCCCCTATGAGTGGGGATGGTAGTAGTGACAGGCATCCAGGCCCCCCTGAGTAGGGGTGGTGGTAGTGGTAGCCATCAGGCCCCTATGGGTGTGTATGGCATTGGTGATAGCCATCCCTCCCCTATGGTTCTGCTGTTGCTAGTGTACGTCATTTCTGCATCGCTATGTGTGTGTGACATATGTCGGGTACGTGTCGTTTGTTTGTGTTGTGGGTGTTTGACTTACCGTCTGCGCCGTACGCGTCCGTACCGGTCCCAGTAATAGATGTAGAGTATTGGTAGGACCTGCGCGATGGGATTCATGGTTGGGTCGTCTCGTTCGGGTTTCTCGTGGCTTCGACTCGTACTCGTCGCTGGCTTGTTCGTCTCGTCGCCGTGGATCGTCTTGTGGCGCGAATCGGAGCTTATGTGCAGCTCTCCCGGATGCTCTGACGTGCCGGACGTAGCGACGGGTTCGGGGCGTACGGAAGGCGCATCGTACTAGTCCGGCCGGAAGGTGCTGTGTATTTGCTTCCGTGCGACTCGATTCGGCGTTTACGGATCCGGCTCGGGCGGGGAACAGGAGCTGGAATGGGTAAGTACGGCTCGCTCGGAATCTGTGCTGTTATGCGCATCGTACTTGCTCGTTCGGACGACTGTTCGAATCGGTCGGGAAACACGCGTTCGGCTTGGTTTTTTTCCGGGCGAATAGTGTTAGGTGCGCTTCCGGCCGGGATCGGAATCGACCCCATAGTTGTTTAAAATATCGATTTTTTAATTAGTGTTATGTATTTTATTATATATTTTAAATGTATGTGATGTATTTTTTTGTATAAGAATTGTTTATGTTTTTAATATATGTGTTTAATTTTTAGTAGTTATCAATTTTATTTTAATTAAATTTTGAGTTTTTTAGTTCCGTAGCGGGTTGTGGGTTTATAGGGGAATAGGTTGGGAAGTAATTTAATTATAATAAATTTACGATTCTTTTTTATTTATTAATATTTATTTAATTGAGATTTTATAGTGTTAATTGTGGGAAGTAATTTATTATCAATTAATTATTAATTGGTTGTTAATTAATAAATTGGTAATTAATTATGGTAATTGTGTAACCTTTTTTGGTGCGGGTTGTGGGGTTTAAAGGGGTAAAGTGTGGGAAGCAATTTATTTTTAATTAATTAATTAATATTAAGTTGTTAATTAATGTTAACTAATTAATTGAAAATTAAAAAATGGAAATTGTGTGATTAATTTTAGGTGCGGGCTGTGGGGTTTATAGGGGTAAAGGGTGAGAAGTGTTTTATTTTCGATTAATTACTAATTATTTGTTAATTGATATTAATTAATTTATTTAAAATTAATTATGGGAATTGTGTATTTAATTTTAGGGGTAGGTTGTGGGGTTTATAGGGGTAAAGGGTGGGAAGTAATTTATGTTTAATTAATTAATAATTTGTTGTTAATTATTATTAGTTAATTAAATGAAAATTAAATATGGAAATTGTGTAATTAATTTTAGGTGTGGGTTTTATAGGGATAAATGGTGGGAAGTAATTTATGTTTAATTAATTAATAATTAGTTGATCATTAATATTAATTAATTGTCATTTAATTAGGGTAATTGTTTATTTTTTTTGTGTGTGTTTCACTTTTATAGGGGTAAACGGTGAGGAGTAAATTAATTTTACTTACTTTATAATTAGTTGTTAAATACTATTAGTTTTTTAATTGAAAAAATGTTTTAATTGTATAATTAATTTTTTTACAGTTTAGTTTTAGCTGTGTGTTGTGGGGATTTTAGAAGTAAAGTGTGGGAAGTTAATTAATTTTTATGAGTTTTAATTTGTTTTTTATTTAATAATATTTCTTTAATTTGTAATTAATTATGTTAATTATGGAAGTATTTTTTTTAAAATTAGATGTGGGTTGTGAATTGTGTGATGTTATAGGGTAGGAAATAAAAAAACTAAATTTATGTAATAATTAATGTTTTTGCTTCTAAATATTTTCTAATTAAAAATATTTATTTGTTTGAAAATTATTTTTTAGTTTATTTAATATAATATTGTAGGCATTTGTCATTTGGAATCAACATAATTATGTTTTTATTTTTAATATTAAATATATTTGTATTTTAATTTTTAACATATTTATACACTTTTTTATTTATTTTGTTTTCAAATATTTTGTTGTTGTTAATATTTTGTTTGTTTTTAATTTTGAACTGACTGGAGTGGGAATATTAATTGTTACCCCTTTGCTATCCAACACTTTCCCTACTGTTGCACTGACTCGAGTGGGAATAGTAAATGTTATCCTTCCGCTACCCAACACTTTCCCTACTGTTGCACTCACTGGAGTGGGAATAGTAATTTTTACCCCTCCGCTCTCCAACACTTTCCCTACTGTTGCACTTACTGGAGTGGGAATAGTACATTTTATCCCTCCACTATCCAACACTTTCCCTACTGTTGCACTCACTGGAGTAGGAATATTAATGTTTACCCCTCCGCTATCCAACACTTTCCCTACTGTTGCACTCATTGGAGTGGGAATAGTAATTTTTATCTCTTTGCTATCCAACACTTTCCCTACTGTTGCACTCACTGGAGTGGGAATAGTAATTTTTACCCTTCCCCTATCCAACCCTTTCTCTACTGTTGCACTCATTGGAGTGGGAATAGTTATTTTTACCCCTCTGCTATCCAACACTTTCCCTACTGTTGCACTCAGTGGAGTGCGAATAGTAATTTTTACCCCTCCGCTATCCAACACTTCCCTACTGTTGCACTCTTTGGAGTGGGAATAGTACTTTTTATCCCTCATCTATCCAACACTTTCCCTACTGTTGCACTCACTGGAGTGGGAATAGTACTTTTTACCCCTCATCTATCCAACACTTTCCCTACTGTTGCACTCATTGGAGTGGGAATAGTAATTTTTACTCCTCCGCTATCCAACACTTTCACTACTGTTGTACTCATTGGAGTGGGTATAGTAATTCTTACCCCTCCGCTATTCAACACTTTCCCTACTGTTGAACTGACTGGAGTGGGAATAGTAAATTTTAACCCTCCACTATCCAACACTTTCCCTTCTGTTGAACTCACTGGTGTGGGAATAGTAATTTTTACCCCTACGCTATCCAACACTTTCCCTACTGTTGCACTCGTTGGAGTGGGAATAGTAAATTTTACCCCTCCGCTATCCAACACTTTCCCTACTGTTGCACTGACTGTAGTGGGAAATGTAGGTTTAAAGATGTTTTAATAGTTTAATGTTTTAATTTATAATAGAATGTTTTTTAATTAGATTTTATGTTATTGATATATATATATATATATATACATAACTATTCAAATTTGGCGATGCCAAACCATTCGACTGACACCCATGGAAACGCCGGTTTGTTTCATCCAGGGGCAGCGGCGAGGGGCGAATATTGTGTGCCCTGTTCCATTGGCCAAGAACTTACCAATCAGAAATGAACATCAAGGATTTAAACCAATGGGAACAAAGGTACGATATCAACAGCATCTCATGGCACCGAAGAAGGCACCACGCCGAAACGCGTATGCAAGAAGATTTGCTGCAAATAAATAACTTTTTAAGCCCGTTGAGTGCTCCAAACCTTTTTAACAAGTGGTTGTGTAACTCGCGAGTACCCATCTCGCGTAATGGATGCACCCGCCTGGAGTTCAGTGGTTAATTGTGGGTATCGGTGAAATTGAGGCAATTGAAAAACCACTTGAACCGCCCTTGACACAGCGTTCCGTTGACCAATGGAGGTCGCAAATTATTTAAATTTGGGGATGTCAAGCCATTCGACTGACACCCACGGAAACGCCGGTTTGTTTCATCCAGGAGCAGCGGCGAGGGGCGAATATTGTGTGCCCTGTTCCATTGGCCAAGAACTTACCAATCAGAAATGAACATCAAGGATTTAAGCCAATGGGAACAAAGGTACGATATCAACAGCATCTCATGGCACCGAAGAAGGCACCACGCCGAAATGCGCATGCAAGAAGATTTGCTGCAAATAAATAACTTTTTAACCCCGTTGAGTGCTCCAAACCTTTTTAACAAGTAGTTGTGTAACTCGCGAGTACCCACCTCGCGTAATGGATGCACCCGCCTGGAGTTCAGTGGTTAATTGTGGGTAACGGTGGTGAAATTTATCTATATATATATTTCTTTTTTTCCCCACAAAAATGAAAAAGAAACGCGGCACTCTCCTTGGCTAGTTCAACTATTTATTTAGACCATTACTCTCCTCCTCTGAGAAATTCACTCACCTGTGATCAAGGCTTGCAGGAAGCTGAAAAGCGTCAGGGAGCACATGATGCTGTAATTCTTTCTCTGAAATAAAATGTTGGCAGTACCAGGAATTGGGCTTCTGCAATTTTTTGTGGATGTTTATGAGGGGATTCTCCGCCCCCATTCAAGCTGAAGCCGCCCTGCAGGGTTGGAGGCCCCCACAACGGACAACGGAGAACAATTTGTTGGATATATATATATATATATATATATATATATATATATTTGTAAATTTTATATAATTTTAATATTATAAAATAAATTACAATTAATAGTTTATTAATTGTTTTAAAGTAAGTATATATATATATATTAATTATTATATATATGTGTTTAGCTTTTTTAAATTAAGTTTATTTGTTATATTTGTTAAAATGTATATGAAATCTAATTTATCTTTTAAAATTAATTTTATTATTTAATATATTTAATATGTATTATTTTATTTTATATATATATATATAAATCGATATTTTGTACAACTATATTTTTGACATCAATATTTTTTTTTGATATTTTTGTACTTACCTGTTTAAGTATAGGGAGTCGATTTTTTTGCATTCTATATTTTTAACTCGATATTTTTTTATCTATGTTTTTATAGTCGAAATGCTGTCAGTGAACCCTGTAACACTGATACCTGATGCACCAAACCAGGGTGCACTGATAACAGTGATACCTGATGCACTGACAAGGTGCACTGATACCTGTAACAATGATACCTAATGCACCTTGACAAGGTGCACTGATATCTGTAACACTGAGACCTGATGCACCAAGACAAGGTGCACTGATACCTGTAACACTGATACCTGATGCACCATGACAGGGTGCACTGGGGCTTGTAATACTGATACCTGATGCACCATGACAGGGTGCACTGGGGCTTGTAACACTGATCCTTGATGCACCAAGACACAGTGCACTGATACATGTAACACTGATACCCGGTGCACTGACAAGGTGCACTGATACTTGTAACACTGATACCTGATGCACCAAGAAAAGGGGCCCTGATACCTGTAACACTGATAACTGATGCACTGACAAGGTGCACTGATACCTGTAACACTGATACCTGGTCACTCAGAAAAGGAGCACTGATACCTTTAGCACTGATGCACCAAAACAGGGTGCACTGATATCTGTTTCACTGCTACCCGATGCAGCATGACAAGCTGCACTGATACCTGTAACACTGAGACCTGATGCACTGACAAGGTGCACTGATACCTGTAACACTGATACCTGATGCACTGACAAGGTGCACTAATACCTGTAACACTGACACCTGGTCACCTAGACAGAGTGCACTGATACCTAAAACACTGATACCTTATGCACTAAGACATGGTGCACTGATACCTATAACACTGATACCTGAAGCATCATGACAGTGTGCACTGGTGCTTGTAACACTGATCCCTGATTCACCAAGGCAGGGTGCACTGATGCTTGTAACACAGATATATGATGTACCAAGACAGGGTGCACTGATACTTGTAACACTGATACCTGATGAACCAAGACAGGGTGCACTGATACCTGTAACACTGATACCTGAGGGTGCACTGGTGCTTGTGATACCTGATGCACCAAGACGGTTTGCACAGATACCTTTAACACTGATACATGATGCACCATGAAAGGGTGCACTGATGCTTGTAACACTAATACCTGATGCACCATGACAGGGTCCACTGATACTTATATCCCTTTTACCTGATGCACAAAGACAAGGTGCACTGATACCTGTAACATTGATGACTGATGCACTGACATGCCTGAAGCACTGACAAGGTGCACTGATACCTGTAACGCCCATACCTGGTCACCCAGACAAGGAGCAGTGATACCTGTTACACTGATGCACCAAAACAGGGTGCACTGATATCTGTAACACTGATACCTGATGCACTAAACCAAGGTGCATTGATATCTGTAACACTGATACCTGATGCAGCATGACAAGGTGCACTGATACCTGTAACACTGATACCTAATGCACCATGACAAGCTGCACTGATACCTGTAACACTGAGACCTGACGCACCAAGACAAGGTGCACTGATACCTGTAATACTGATACCTGATGCACCATGGCAGGGTGCACTGATACTTGTAGCTCTAAAACCTGATGAACTGACAAGGTGCACTGATACTTGTAGCTCTAAAACCTGATGAACTGACAAGGTGCACTGATACTTGTAACACTGATAGCTGATGTTCCATGACAGGGTGCACTAATACCTGTAACACTGATACCTGATGCACTGACAAGGTACACTGACACTTAATAATAATAATAATAACAAACTTATAAAGCGCATGGTTACACTAACCAGTGTGTCCCCGCGCTGCGGCACAAATTCAGAAAACGCTGGCAGAGAGGAGAAAAAAAGGCTCGGAGTTTGTAACACTGATACCTGAAGCTTCATGACAGGGTGCACTGATACTTGTAACACTGATCCCTGATGCACCAAGACAGGGTGCACTGATACTTGTAACACTGATCTCTGATGCACTGACAAGGTGCTCTGATACTTGTAACACTGATACCTGATGCACTGACAAGTTGTGCTTATACTTGTTACACTGATACCTGGTGCACTGACATGGTGCACTGATATTTGTAACACTTATACCTGATGCTCCATGATAGGGTGCACTGATACCTGATGCACTGACATGGTCGGGTCTGGTGGCTTAGTGGACTAATGCATCCACTGCAGGGGCCTGTGTTCGACCTCATGGTCACAGGTTCAAATACCGGCGGGTCCACTCAGCCTTTCATCCATTTGAGGTCGATAAAATGAGTACCATTGAGTTGGGTAACAATAAACATCTGTTATTCAGCGCCTTGAGACCTATGGGTGATAAGTGCGCTTTACAGATACAAGTGTTATGTTATGTTATGTTATGGTGCACTGATAACTGTAACACTGATGCCTGATGCACTGACACCTGTAACACTGAAACCTGATGCACCATGACAGGGCGTACTAATACATGTAACACTGATACCTGTATCGCTGATACTTGGTCACCCAGACAAGGTGCAGTGATAGCTGTAACACTGAAATCTGTTTACCCAGACAAGGTGCACTGATACCTGTAACACTGACACCTGATGTAGCATGACAAGGTGCACTGATACCTGTAACACTGATACCTGGCCCCCCAGACAAGGGGCACTGATACCTGTAACACTGATACCTGAGGCACCATGAAAGAGGCGCACTGATTCTTGTAACACTGATACCTGATGCACCATGGCAGGGCGCACTGATAATTGTAACACTGATCCCTGATGTACCAAGGCAAGGTGCACTGATACCTGTAACACTGATACCTCCTCACCCAGACTAGGTGTACTGATACTTATAACACAGATACCTTATGTACCGTGACAGAGTGCACTGATACCTGTAACACTGATACCTGATGGACTGACAAGGTGCACTGATACTAGTAACACTGATACCTGGTCCCCCAGACAATGTACACTGATACCTGTAACACTGATACCTGATGCGCCACAACAGGGTCCACTGATACCTGATGCACCATGACAGGGCGCACTGATACTTCTAACACTGATACCTGATGCACCATGGCAGGGCGCACTGATAATTGTAACACTGATACCTGATGTACCAAGGCAAGGTGCACTGATACCTGTAACACTGATATCTCGTCACCCAGACTAGGTGTACTGATACTTGTAACACGGATACCTGGCCCCCCTGACAAGGTGCACTGATACCTGTAACACTGATACCTGATGCACCACTGCAGGGTGCACTGATACCTGTAACACTGACACCTGATGCACCATGACAGAGGCGCACTGACACTTGTAACACTGATACCTTATGTACCGCTACAGAGTGCACTGATATCAATAACACTGATACCTGTTGGACTGACAAGGTGCACTGATACTAGTAACACTGATACCTTGTCCCCCAGAGAAGGTACACTGATACCTGTAAAACTGATACCTGATGCGTCACAACAGGGTGCACTGATACTTGTAACACTGATACCTGATGCACCAAGACAGGAGGCACTGATGCTGTAACACTAGTACCTGATGCACTTACAAGGCGAACTGGTGCTTGTAACACCGATACTAGACACTCGAGAGACATACACAGGAAGGCTAAAACCTCCTTTGCAGCTGCAAGGTTTGAAACAGTGCCCTTCAGGAATACTTTACTTCCTGGGAGATACTTGTGAAACGCCCTGCAGGTCGGGGCTGGCATTGAGCCGGAACGCCTTGAACGGTATGTTTTATTTATTTATGCATTTTTATATAGCACGTACTTCACCTGAAGGTGTCAGAGCGCTTTACAATAGAACCAGTTACTTTACATAAGGACTTCAGAGTACCTGAATTACATAAAAGATACGAAACAGAAACTCTAAACTCACATAACAATGGTAGTAAGTACATATGTCTACTACAGATACTATTGGTTAGAGTTACATATACACAAGATGCAAATTCACTCAAGATTACATTTTAAGAAAAGTTGAAGCGATTAGGGCTGGACAAATATATATTACATATTTACAGAGCAAGATCTTCTCGCCATTGCTGGGGTTTTTGCGGTGCTTGTTCAGCCGGGCGTTCAGATGCTGTTGCACTCACGGGCGGTGATCTTGGGCCTGGAGGGATCCCCGAGCTGGTGATGACCTTAGGGGTAGAAGGCCGGGTGGTGATGGGTGAAGGCTGCATGCTGTGTCCCAGGCTGTTCTTGAGCTTGTGCTGGGCGCCAACTATGGGAAGGGCCAGCTCGGAGCTGTAGGGCACGAATTTCTCATAGTCGGTGTAGGGGAGTTCGTGAATGGAGGAAATGTAGTCATTGGTTCGGCGCTGTGGGAGAGAGACTTGGGTAGTGGGGGCCGGCCAGACTGCGGAGCGCCACTTGACGGCGTTGATGGTTCAGTTAATTATTTATTTAAGTTTCCCTTGTGGTTGTCTCTCGGTCCCCTCCCCCCAGCCGGCCCATTGCTCTTACCTGAGGCGGCCCCGGCTGCTGGGACCTTGAGAACGGTTTACTCGGTCCGGAATGGCGACAGCTTTTGTGTGACCTTGGGACTGGTCAGCAGCGCCTTTTCGCCGAGGTTAGCTCGGCAGGTCGCCAAGGAAGTACCTAAGAATTCTGGAGAAACAATGGAGACAAGCGCCCTCCACCAATAATTTGACCACGCTTCGCTCAGCAAGGTCCAAGTACCATAAGCACATCTTCCATGAGAAAGCATCGCACTTCAGAACCCTCCTCGACTCAGCCAAAAACAGACCCAAAAAACTATTCGACCTCATCAAGAATCCAATCTGCCCTCCCCCAACCTCCAAGTTGGAGGATTCTACAAAGAAAGCAGCGGAATTCGCTATATTCTTTGACGAAAAGGTGAAATCACTTGTGGATCAGGTCATTCATCTTACCCCTCCAGAGGAGCGCAAATCCTTAGCCATTTGGCAGAACTTTGACTCCATCTCTGAAGATGCCCTCCTCAAATGCATCCTCGAAACAAAGCCCTCCAACCATTCTCTTGACCCCATCCCTAGTGCCATTGCAATCGACTTCTACACCCATTCTCTTTCCTATTGGACCACTCTGGTTAACCTCTCCCTCTGTCAAGGCTCCCTTCCTGTTCCCTTCAAAACTGGGCAGGTTACCCCTCTTCTTAAAAAACTCACTGCTGATGCGAACGACCTCAACAACTTCCGCCCCATCACTAACCTACCTTTTCTTGCGAAAATCACAGAAAGATGTGTAGCGAAACAACTTTCCCGTCATATCAAGGACAATGATCTTCTTGACAATTTCCAGTCTGGCTTCATTCAAAACTGCAGCACTGAAACAGCCCTGTTGCAAGTGATTGATGACGCACTGCGGATACTCAATTCAGGGGAGTCTTGTCTTCTAATTCTCCTTGACCTTTCTGCAGCCTTTGACACTGTTAATCACAACACTCTCCTTAACATTCTTCAACAGAGAATGGGCGTGGAAGGCACAGTGCTTAAATGGTTTGCTTCCTTCCTCTCTGATAGATCCCAAATGATCAAAATAGCGAACAGTCTTTCATCTCCTTTGGCGGTAGGTCAAGGTGTTCCTCAAGGTTCTATACTTGCACCCACTTTGTTCAACCTCTATTTGGAACCATTGGGAAATCTCCTAAGTAAATCTGGGATCCTCTATCATCTCTATGCGGACGACACTCAAATCTACCTCAAGGTGTCCTCCACACACGATCTCTCCATCCTAAACTCTACTCTCGACTCCATTCAAAACTGGATGTTCACTCATCAACTGATTCTGAATCCCTCCAAAACTGAATTCCTCCTCCTCTCCTCCTCACTCTCTCCTCCTCCGGTTCAATCATGGATGGATCAGATGAATCTACTTAACAATAAACCTATCATTGTCGACAGCGCAAAATCCCTTGGTGTCATACTCGACAAAAGACTCAATCTACTCTCCCACATCAATTCCATTGCAAAGTCTGCTCGATACCAACTGCGCTTTCTCTGGGGGATTCGACGCTTCTTCCCAGAGCAAGACCGAAAAACCCTGGTCCAATCGCTGGTTCTCTCTAGACTGGACTACTGCAATTCTCTTCTTACTGGCCCCCCAAATCCCACCTGGCCCCCCTCAAATCTGTGCTCCATTCAGCAGCTCGTTTCATTTATGGGACCAAAAGAAGCGACCATATCACACCCATTTTATCCTCCCTCCGTTGGCTTCCCATCGAGGCAAGATCTATCTACAAGACTGCCTGTATCACCCACAAAGCCTTGCATTCCTCCTCTCCTCGCTACTTGGCGAATAAACTGAAACTCTCTGGAGGCTCTAGACCATCACGTAATGTGGAAAATGTATTGCTTGTACCTCCCACTTTCAAAAAGGAAAGATCGATGGCCCAATCCTTTTCAGGCAACGCAGTGAGAATCTGGAACTCACTTCCGCCTCAGCTCCGGACCACCACCTCTTCCCGGTCCTTCAAAACTGACCTCAAATTTCTTCTTCTTCAAAGACACTTCCAAATCTAACTTACGCCCTCTCTACTCCCTCAAGGAAGTTCTTCCACTATAGGAAATTCTGTACTCCATGCCTATAGAAGGGCCTTCCCAGTGTGTTCTGAGTGACTGCCACTTATTGCAGTATTATACCTCTATTTGTATTTTGTATTTTATGTATCATGCACACTTGTCACTTTTTCCTCTTGTAACTTATCATTTGCTACCTCTTCTTGTATCTTGTTTGCTCTTGTAATATGCACAATTGTCACTTTTCCCTCATGTAATGTAACGTTTGCTTTTGTAACATGCCCATTTGTAATTTTCTCCTCATGTAACGTCACTGTTCCTATTGTGAAGCGCTCTGACACCTTCGGGTAAAGTCCGCGCTATATAAAAACGCATAAAATAAATAAATAAATCAATAAAACCAGGGGCAGAGAAAAGGACAGGACTGGGGTCCAGGCTGGGACGAGGCTCCCAGTGCTGCTGCAGCTGCGCCTGGCGGCCTCTAGGGAGCCCTCCTCCCATGCACCAGGACCTGAGGCAGTGCCAAGCACCAGACCCTGGTGAACAATCCCTGTGAGCAATCCAGGGAGTGCAGTTTGTGCACCGTCTGCCTGGTGAACCATCCCTGTGTGCAATCCAGGGAGTGCAGTTTGTGCACCGTCTGCCTGGTGAACCATCCCTGTGTGCAATCCAGGGAGTGCAGTTTGTGCACCGTCTGCCTGGTGAACCATCCCTGTGTGCAATCCAGGGATGTGCAGTTTGTGCACCGACTGATGTCCGAATGGAAATGTAATTTAAGATATATGACCTATGTACAAGTAGGTAGCATGGAAAAATGTCCATTCGGAGGGGATTACAAAATGGCCTGTCTAATGAATATTAATTAGCTAGTTTTCACTTTACTATGCTGTGATTGGCAGTGAATGCAGGGAAGGGGGGCCTACAAGGAACTGCTGACCCTAAACCTCTGCATTCCCAAAGAGGAAACATTGTTTTCCTAAAGCAGCCTGAGTTATTTAAAGGGACAGGCGCTGCTTTAAAAAAAAAAAAAAAAACCTTCCAATTTGAGAAAGCATTAGGGGGGAACAGGGGGTGTGTGGCACCACTGCCTGCTCCCCCCAAGGATGCTGACGCCATATCCGCGAGGGCAGCTTCTCTTTCACCGATCACCACTCCAAGTTGCCTATCCATAACTGATCAATGGTTTGAGATTACAATCGATACATACCTTCACAGATGACAGCTACGAGGCCCCGCCCCTTCCACGCGCCCCTCCTCGTTGCAGCTCGTCAAGGTGGCAAAAGGCCTTTTAAGATCAAAAGACTTGTCCAACTCTCGGGTGGGCTTCTGCACCTTATAAAAGAGACTTTTCAGTCCAGCCGCTGCGGTTTTGAAAATACCTTCATACTTCAGGCCCGAAGCCCTTGTCCTGGAGACCAGGTGCCTCTGTGCCCTGGTGGCCCCTCAGACTGATGACAGCATGAACCCAGACTCTGGACTGCAGCTCCCCCCCACCTTGCTCTGCAGGTGAGGGGGGCAGGGTGGGGCTGTGGAGAGGGGTGAAGGGGGCGATCGGGGCTCTCGGTGTCTGTATGGTTATGGTTTAAACTTTAGGGTCGAAATATCACATATTGGGGGTGCAGAAGACGGGCCGGGGTGCTCTGACCTCTCAGAATGTGTTCGGGGGAGATGTGCTCTTCCCTTCTAGGCTTAGGAACCCTGAAATGTGGGGTCGAACCCCTGCTCCGCCACGTGACCAAAACATCATATCATTTTATGGAAATGAGTGACTCGTCTCCAGCTGAAGTTGTACATACGTGTTGTGTGTTAGAAAGGTATGTAGCGAAAAACCACACCTAGAACATGTTTCAGGCACAATGCTGTTAGTCAGTGTCCTGTGTAAATACATGTCTCAGGACTTTGACCCCCGTCACGTCTTTTTTTTTGGGGGGGGGGGCGTCCTCCTTCAAAAAAATATTGGCGTGCAAAGTACTGTGATGCTCCTAGAAGCTACGTCTGTGCTATATCAAATACTATTTGAGAAATACCTTTAGTAAAATATGTAGATGATTGGGGCAGTAAGACAAATAGGACAGGAGCGCCCCTTTGTGGCTGTAAATGAATGCATTCTGTGTGTATTAATTTATGTGTATTATTTATGATACGCAATTGGTGTTGACTATACACAATGATGGTGAAAAGGTAGCAGCCAACTTTCAAAAAGGCATGCTTGCAATCAGCAGCTGGATGACCAGCAACTGCCTTAAGTTGAATTCTGACAAAACAGAGGTTATGACATTTGGCAAGCTATCTCCTATCTGGTCCTCCTCTTCGTGGCCTGCCTCACTTGGTCCCCCCCCACTCCCAGTTACCAGGGTTAGGAACTTGGGCGTCATATACGATGACAAATTGACTTTTCTGCCTCATGCTAACTCAGTGGTCTCAGCCTCATTCCACAAGTTACGTATGATAAAAAAGATTTTACCATTTCTGCCTCTGACTGCAGGAAAAACTCTGGTTAGTACACTAGTCATGTCCACCATTGACTACTGTAACGGGCTTCTTGTAAACGCCCAGTACAAGGTCATTCATAAGCTACAGTCAGTCCAGAACGCAGCCGCCAGGATGCTATCAGGAACCCCTAAATACAAGCCAATCTCTCATGTTATTCAGAAGTATCACTGGCTTTCTGTGAAGAACCGCATAAAGTTCAAGGCCTTGTGTATTGCTTACAAGGCTTCCCGTAACACAGGACCTCAGTTTCTAATCAAGGAGCTAGCGAGCTATATTCCGGCCCGAGCCCTTCGCTCATCCACTGCTTTTTTGCTTAGGGTCCCACGCACTAAAACTGCCTCATGGGGCGATAAGCGTTTTATAGTCGCCACTGCAAAACTCTGGAATTCTCTTCCACTAAAGATCAGATCTTGCCAATCTTTGCTAACCTTCAGGAAAATGACAAAGACCTGGTTGTTTAATCAGTAAGTTCCTCCGGTATGTGGTATTTGCCTGCTGTCCTCAGCGCCGAGACACCCATGGGTAATTGAGCGCTTTATAAATCTCATAAACATAAACATATGTGTCCCACCCACTGGTAATGTGTTGAACTGTGCCCAAGGGGCCCAGACGTAGTGAGTGATGTGGCATATGGGTAAATATGTTACCTGTGTTAACAGGAGGCCTGGGTTCTGCTCCCGGCTGCACCACTTCAACAAGTTGTTTGATTCCGCTCAAATAACATTATCTCTCAGTGCTTTTGCATTTTAATGTGCCAAAAGGGAAAGTGATTAGAAACAGACTCGAGGCCTCTATTAAGCCTTACTTCTGAGCCGGACATTAGGAAGTAGCATCAGCGTGCACTGTGAGGTGACCTGCCTCCAGTGCTTAATTTGTAAAAAAAAACATAAGTGCCAGGGCCCTTGTCAGGAGACCACTGCAGCTTGCACCACCCGTTGCCCCTGCCAGCGCTGCCAATGACCGTACCAACACAACTACTAACCATCACACCCTACAAGCGTGACGATTCAGACTTGGTTGGGGGACTGGTGGGAGTTGTTTTTAATGTACATTGAATTAATAAACAACTGTTGTTCGGCTCACCTCTACATTACACAAACTGTGCCAGCATCTGGCAGCTGTCATTAGTGCAGGTGTTGACAATTAAGTGCTGGTGCCGAGCACCGGCCACCACCGGCTCAGATTAAGCACTCCTTGCCTCCAAGCTGATGGGCTTGGGTGATGGTCTGAGGGCATTAGACTCATGGGCTTTGGTGCTGGTGAAAGGGGATGGATGAAAGACACGTGGGCTTTAGTGGTCGTGAAAGGGGATGGACGAAGGGTGAAAGACACGTGGGCTTTAGTGGTTGTGAAAGGGCATGGACGAAGGGTGAAAGACACGTGGGCTTTAGTGGTTGTGAAAGGGGATGGGCGAAGGGTGAAAGACACGTGGGCTTTAGTGGTTGTGAAAGGGGATGGGCGAAGGGTGAAAGACACGTGGGCTTTAGTGGTTGTGAAAGGGGATGGGCAAAGGGTGAAAGACACGTGGGCTTTAGTGGTTGCGAAAGGGGATGGGCGAAGGGTGAAAGACACATGGGCTTTGTTTCTGGTGAAGGGGGATGGACTAAGGGTGAAAAACATGTGGGCTTTGGTGGTGGTGAAAGGGGATGGACAAAGGGTGAAAGACACGTGGGCTTTGGTGGTGGTGAAAGGGGACGGACTAAGGGTGAAAGACACGTGTGCTTTGGTGGTGGTGAAAGGGGATGGATGAAGGGTGAAAAACATGTGGGCTTTGTTGGTGGTGAAAGGGGATGAATGAAAGGTTAAAGATACATTGGCTTTGGTGGTGGTGAAAGGGGTTGGACAAAGGGTGAAAGACACGTGGGCTTTGGTGGTGGTGAAAGGGGACGGACTAAGGGTAAAAGACACGTGGGCTTTGGTGGTGGTGAAAGGGGATGGACTAAGGGTGAAAGACACGTGGCCTTTGGTGGTGGTGAAAGGGGGATGATGAAGGGTGAAAAACATGTGGGCTTTGTTGGTGGTGAAAGAGGATGAACGAAAGGTTAAAGATACATTGGCTTTGGTGGTGGTGAAAGGGGATGGACAAAGGGTGAAAGACACGTGGGCTTTGGTGGTGGTGAAAGGGGACGGACTAAGGGTGAAAAACACGTGGGCTTTGGTGGCGGTGAAAGGGGATGAACGGAGGGTGAAAGACACCGGGCTTTGGTGGTGGTGAAAGGGGATGGGCGAATGGTGAAAGACACGTGGGCTTTAGTGGTTGTGAAAGGGGATGGGCGAAGGGTGAAAGACACATGGGCTTTGTTTCTGGTGAAGGGGGATGGACGAAGGGTGAAAAACATGTGGGCTTTGTTAGTGGTGAAAGGGGATGAATGAAAGGTTAAAGATACATTGGCTTTGGTGGTGGTGAAAGGGGATGGATGGACGTAGGGTGAAAGACACGTGGGCTTTGTTGCTGGTGAAAGGGGACGGACTAAGGGTGAAAGACACGTGGGCTTTGTTGCTGGTGAAAGTGGATGGACAAAGGGTGAAAGACACGTGGGCTTTGGTGGTGGGGAAAGGGGACGCATGAAAGGTGAAAGACACGTGGGCTTTGGTGGTGGTGAAAGGGGATGGACTAAGGGTGAAAAACATGTGGGCTTTGTTGGTGGTGAAAGGGGATGAATGAAAGGTTAAAGATACATTGGCTTTGGTGGTGGTGAAAGTGGATGGACAAAGGGTGACAGACACGTGGGCTTTGGTGGTGGTGAAAGGGGACGGACTAAGGGTGAAAAACATGTGGTCTTTGTTGGTGGTGAAAGGTGATGGATGAAAGACACGTGGGCTTTGTTGCTGGTGAAAGTGGATGGACAAAGGGTGAAAGACACGTGGGCTTTGGTGGTGGGGAAGGGGACGGATGAAAGGTGAAAGACACGTGGGCTTTGGTGGTAGTGAATGGGGATGGACTAAGGGTGAAAAACATGTGGGCTTTGTTGGTGGTGAAAGGGGATGAATGAAAGGCTAAAGATACATTGGCTTTGGTGGTGGTGAAAGTGGATGGACAAAGGTTGAAAGACACGTGGGCTTTGGTGGTGGTGAAAGGGGACGGACTAAGGGTGAAAGACAGGTGGGCTTTGGTGATGGTGAAAGGGGATGAACGAAGGGTGAAAGACACGTGGGCTTTGAGTGGTGGTGAAAGGCGATGGATGAAGGGTGAAAGATACGTGGGCTTTGGTGGTGGTGAAAGGGGATGAACGAAGGGTGAAAGACACGGGGGCTTTGGTGGTGGTGGTGGTGGTAGTGAAAGGGGAAGGACTAAGGGTGAAAGACACGTGGGCTTTGGTAGTGAAAGGGGATGGATGAAGGGTGAAAGACACGTGGGCTTTGGTGGCGGGGAAAGGTGATGGATGAAGGGTGAAGGACACATGGGCTTTGGTGGTGGTGAAAGGTGACGGACTAAGGGTGAAAAACACGTGGTCTTTGGTGGTGGTGAAAGGGGATGAATGAAGGGTGAAAGACACGGGGGCTTTGGTGGTGGTGAAAGGGGATGAATGAAGGGTGAAAGACACCGGGTTTTGGTGGTGGTGAAAGGCGATGGATGAAGGGAGAATGACACGTGGGCTTTGGTGGTGGTGAAAGGGGATGGATGAAGGGTGAATGACACGTGGGCTTTGGTGGTGGTGAAGGGGGATGGGTGAAGGGTGAAAGACACGTGGGCTTTAGTGGTTGTGAAAGGGGGATGATGAAGGGTGAAAAACATGTGGGCTTTGTTGGTGGTGAAAGAGGATGAACGAAAGGTTAAAGATACATTGGCTTTGGTGGTGGTGAAAGGGGATGGACAAAGGGTGAAAGACACGTGGGCTTTGGTGGTGGTGAAAGGGGACGGACTAAGGGTGAAAAACACGTGGGCTTTGGTGGCGGTGAAAGGGGATGAACGGAGGGTGAAAGACACCGGGCTTTGGTGGTGGTGAAAGGGGATGGGCGAATGGTGAAAGACACCGGGTTTTGGTGGTGGTGAAAGGCGATGGATGAAGGGAGAATGACACGTGGGCTTTGGTGGTGGTGAAAGTGGATGGACAAAGGGTGAAAGACACGTGGGCTTTGGTGGTGGGGAAAGGGGACGCATGAAAGGTGAAAGACACGTGGGCTTTGGTGGTGGTGAAAGGGGATGGACTAAGGGTGAAAAACATGTGGGCTTTGTTGGTGGTGAAAGGGGATGAATGAAAGGTTAAAGATACATTGGCTTTGGTGGTGGTGAAAGTGGATGGACAAAGGGTGACAGACACGTGGGCTTTGGTGGTGGTGAAAGGGGACGGACTAAGGGTGAAAAACATGTGGTCTTTGTTGGTGGTGAAAGGTGATGGATGAAAGACACGTGGGCTTTGTTGCTGGTGAAAGTGGATGGACAAAGGGTGAAAGACACGTGGGCTTTGGTGGTGGGGGAAGGGGACGGATGAAAGGTGAAAGACACGTGGGCTTTGGTGGTAGTGAATGGGGATGGACTAAGGGTGAAAAACATGTGGGCTTTGTTGGTGGTGAAAGGGGATGAATGAAAGGCTAAAGATACATTGGCTTTGGTGGTGGTGAAAGTGGATGGACAAAGGTTGAAAGACACGTGGGCTTTGGTGGTGGTGAAAGGGGACGGACTAAGGGTGAAAGACACGTGGGCTTTGGTGATGGTGAAAGGGGATGAACGAAGGGTGAAAGACACGTGGGCTTTGGTGGTGGTGAAAGGCGATGGATGAAGGGTGAAAGATACGTGGGCTTTGGTGGTGGTGAAAGGGGATGAACGAAGGGTGAAAGACACGGGGGCTTTGGTGGTGGTGGTGGTGGTAGTGAAAGGGGAAGGACTAAGGGTGAAAGACACGTGGGCTTTGGTAGTGAAAGGGGATGGATGAAGGGTGAAAGACACGTGGGCTTTGGTGGCGGGGAAAGGTGATGGATGAAGGGTGAAGGACACATGGGCTTTGGTGGTGGTGAAAGGTGACGGACTAAGGGTGAAAAACACGTGGTCTTTGGTGGTGGTGAAAGGGGATGAATGAAGGGTGAAAGACACGGGGGCTTTGGTGGTGGTGAAAGGGGATGAATGAAGGGTGAAAGACACCGGGTTTTGGTGGTGGTGAAAGGCGATGGATGAAGGGAGAATGACACGTGGGCTTTGGTGGTGGTGAAAGGGGATGGATGAAGGGTGAATGACACGTGGGCTTTGGTGGTGGTGAAGGGGGATGGGTGAAGGGTGAAAGACACGTGGGCTTTAGTGGTTGTGAAAGGGGGATGATGAAGGGTGAAAAACATGTGGGCTTTGTTGGTGGTGAAAGAGGATGAACGAAAGGTTAAAGATACATTGGCTTTGGTGGTGGTGAAAGGGGATGGACAAAGGGTGAAAGACACGTGGGCTTTGGTGGTGGTGAAAGGGGACGGACTAAGGGTGAAAAACACGTGGGCTTTGGTGGCGGTGAAAGGGGATGAACGGAGGGTGAAAGACACCGGGCTTTGGTGGTGGTGAAAGGGGATGGGCGAATGGTGAAAGACACGTGGGCTTTAGTGGTTGTGAAAGGGGATGGGCGAAGGGTGAAAGACACATGGGCTTTGTTTCTGGTGAAGGGGGATGGATGAAGGGTGAAAAACATGTGGGCTTTGTTAGTGGTGAAAGGGGATGAATGAAAGGTTAAAGATACATTGGCTTTGGTGGTGGTGAAAGGGGATGGATGGACGTAGGGTGAAAGACACGTGGGCTTTGTTGCTGGTGAAAGGGGACGGACTAAGGGTGAAAGACACGTGGGCTTTGTTGCTGGTGAAAGTGGATGGACAAAGGGTGAAAGACACGTGGGCTTTGGTGGTGGGGAAAGGGGACGCATGAAAGGTGAAAGACACGTGGGCTTTGGTGGTGGTGAAAGGGGATGGACTAAGGGTGAAAAACATGTGGACTTTGTTGGCGGTGAAAGGGGATGAATGAAAGGTTAAAGATACATTGGCTTTGGTGGTGGTGAAAGTGGATGGACAAAGGGTGACAGACACGTGGGCTTTGGTGGTGGTGAAAGGGGACGGACTAAGGGTGAAAAACATGTGGTCTTTGTTGGTGGTGAAAGGTGATGGATGAAAGACACGTGGGCTTTGTTGCTGGTGAAAGTGGATGGACAAAGGGTGAAAGACACGTGGGCTTTGGTGGTGGGGGAAGGGGACGGATGAAAGGTGAAAGACACGTGGGCTTTGGTGGTAGTGAATGGGGATGGACTAAGGGTGAAAAACATGTGGGCTTTGTTGGTGGTGAAAGGGGATGAATGAAAGGCTAAAGATACATTGGCTTTGGTGGTGGTGAAAGTGGATGGACAAAGGGTGAAAGACACGTGGGCTTTGGTGGTGGTGAAAGGGGACGGACTAAGGGTGAAAGACACGTGGGCTTTGGTGATGGTGAAAGGGGATGAACGAAGGGTGAAAGACACGTGGGCTTTGGTGGTGGTGAAAGGCGATGGATGAAGGGTGAAAGATACGTGGGCTTTGGTGGTGGTGAAAGGGGATGAACGAAGGGTGAAAGACACGGGGGCTTTGGTGGTGGTGGTGGTGGTAGTGAAAGGGGAAGGACTAAGGGTGAAAGACACGTGGGCTTTGGTAGTGAAAGGGGATGGATGAAGGGTGAAAGACACGTGGGCTTTGGTGGCGGGGAAAGGTGATGGATGAAGGGTGAAGGACACATGGGCTTTGGTGGTGGTGAAAGGTGACGGACTAAGGGTGAAAAACACGTGGTCTTTGGTGGTGGTGAAAGGGGATGAATGAAGGGTGAAAGACACGGGGGCTTTGGTGGTGGTGAAAGGGGATGAATGAAGGGTGAAAGACACCGGGTTTTGGTGGTGGTGAAAGGCGATGGATGAAGGGAGAATGACACGTGGGCTTTGGTGGTGGTGAAAGGGGATGGATGAAGGGTGAATGACACGTGGGCTTTGGTGGTGGTGAAGGGGGATGGGTGAAGGGTGAAAGACACGTGGGCTTTGATGGTGGGGAAAGGTGGATGAAGGGTGAATGACACGTGGGCTTGGGCGGTGGTGAAAGGGGATGGACGAAGGGTGAAAGACACATTGGCTTTGGTGGAGCCGCTTCGCCTTGAGAGGAGGACGCTGTACAGTTGGAGAAGGGACTGCAAGTCCCAGGAAGCCCGGAGGTTTTGCCCCGCACCTGTGCCTCCTTGCTGCAGCCTACATTAGCACCTCGCCTTGAGAGGAGGACGCTGTACAGTTGGAGAAGGGACTGCAAGTCCCAGGAAGCCCGGAGGTTTTGCCCCGCACCTGTGCCTCCTTGCTGCAGCCTACATCAGCACCTCGCCGATCCCGCTTCGCTGGAGCCGCTTCGCCTTGAGAGGAGGACGCTGTACAGGTGGAGAAGGGACTGCAAGTCCCAGGAAGCCCGGAGGTTTTGCCCCGCACCTGTGCCTCCTTGCTGCAGCCTACATCAGCACCTCGCCTTGAGAGGAGGACGCTGTACAGTTGGAGAAGGGACTGCAAGTCCCAGGAAGCCCGGAGGTTTTGCCCCGCACCTGTGCCTCCTTGCTGCAGCCTACATCAGCACCTCGCCGCTCCTGCTTCGCGGGAGCCGCTTCGCCTTGAGAGGAGGACGCTGTACAGTTGGAGAAGGGACTGCAAGTCCCAGGAAGCCCGGAGGTTTTGCCCCACACCTGTGCCTCCTTGCTGCAGCCTACATCAGCACCTCGCCGCTCCCGCTTCGCGGTACGCGCGCGGGTGCGTGCCGGGCTAAGCCCGGGCCAAGGGCGGGCCCGTCTGAGCCCGTCCGAGACCGGACGAGGCCGGGCCGGGCCCCCCCTCTAAAAGCGTATATAACACAAGGTCAGTCCCGATAAATATAGCAGTTGCTCCCATTAACATCTGCTGACTGTCCGGGCCCAAATATTACAATGAGTAAGCGAGACAGGAAGTTGATGGGTGCACCCAATGGGGGCAGGGTAGCGGTGACGTTGGATCAATTTATTTTAAGGGCTGCTTCTGTGCTTGAGAAAGAGATAGCGATTACTGAGCGAAGATTATCCCTGGACCCGCAATTAACCAAAAGGTCGTCCCTGGGTTCAATCGCCTCTGCTCTCTCTCTGGTGCATTCGGCGGTTAATTCTTCTACGAATATGACTACCAATGAAGCTAGCGGCTCTGCGCTCATCCGAACAGGTTTCCTTTTGGAGAGTATTGTACAATCGTCAGTAGCCGCAATCAACACCGTTATCATTATGCCTTTGCGAACCTCGGCCAGATCTACAAAAAAAACCATTGTAAAAACCAATAAAACCATTCCAGATCCTGTAGCTAAAAGGAAGAGGGGAGGTGGACCACAAAGGGCGTCACTTGCGAAAGTGCCAAGGATTAACAATAACGGTGGTTGCGATTTAGTAGCCGAATGTAGTACATCAGGAAATCAAGCCCCGGCCTTTCCGGACTTCAACTTTTCATCCTTGGATGGCCCTAGCCAGAATCCCAATGAGGAAATGTGGAGAAGGCTGGAAAATGTATTATCAACCTTACTATCTCCTATCACATATAGACTGAGCCGGATAGAGGACCGATTAACTAACTCTGAATCCCAGGCTAAGTCAGGCTTTTCCGTGCTTGAGGACTTACTTGTTCAATCTAAGCCTACTCCTGTGATTATAAACAGCAATACGGGGCTTTTAGTTAAACGTAAGCCTCTAAGTATGCAGGCAATCGAGCCAATTGCTTCTGGGCCACCGACGAATGGAGCTGTAGTAATACAAAATAAAACAGTTCCCTTGCATAAGGATGAAGATGATTTAGGGAACAGGTCTAGTGAATTTACACAATCAGATCCGAGCCCTCCGGATGTTGATAGAGTGGAAGTGGAAGTAGTGAACGTTTTAACGCAGGATAATAACTGTATAAACTGCCCTTTAGCCGGACAAGCCGGCAAATCTATTCACCGACAAGGATCCAGAGGCTTGGGACAGAATGCTGTGTATGCTAATCCTCCGGGCCCTTCACCTTCCTCCGGCAGCTGCCCCTCTAGTGGTCGTCCTGATGAACGTTCCACCACTGCGGGAAGTGCAGTCTGAAACTACTGACCAACTGTTGCTAAAATCTTTGCATTGGTTTAACAATCGTCTTAAGGATGTTGGGATTTGGGAGGAGAGTGTCGATAAGCACATGATTATGGCCAGACGTACTCCGTGGATTGGCCCCACGAGGAAGGAAGGAAATGGTGATTGTGTTGTTGTTAATTTTAACATTGTCCATATAACCAGATTTCTCTTGGATAATTTGGGAGGAATGTCAGGAGGTTACATGGATAAAGTGACCATTTTACCACTAGGGTTTTTTAATAAATCTGGGCCATATTATTCAAGGGCGCTGAATTCCAATGGGAATGATAGGCAATTTTGGGCACCTCTGGGTATAGTACATAGACCATTAGAGGTCCCTCTGACCAATAGGTTTGAGCCATTATCTGATCTAGCCATATGTGATTGACTACATCCACTAACCCCGATCCGGGCTGAGCTGGTGAATAGCTCTCCTACCCCCATACAAACCCCCATAAAGGGAATTTATAAAGTAGAGGATAAGAGACAGGTGTGTGCACAGTCCGTATCATGTATGATGGAGTCTGCTGATACAACTCCCTCCCTAATTTCCCTGCTATCTTGGAATATTGCCGGTTTACTTTCAAAAACCCTGTCCGCTGATTGGTCATGCTTTATAGAGGGGTATGATATCATTGCCTTCCAAGAGACTTGGTCAGTAGACATGATCTACCGCCCAGGATATCTAGCTTTTGGTAAAGCGGCTGTTGCAAATAGTAAGGGGAGATCTAGTGGGGGATTGATTATATGGGTTAAGCAACAGACATCGTTCCAAATAGTGGAAGTACCAGTAGATAGCTCAGACATCCTTGCTATTAAGATTCGTGTAAAGGGTGAGTTAGACTTTATCTTAATTAATGTGTATGCGAGAGGGATTGCGGGCGGGAAAGCGTCACCAACTATTGCCCTCCTGGATACAATTATTAATGACTTAGTTGGCTCAAATGTGCTGGTGATTGCAGGTGATTTTAACTGTACATTTGAGCCCCTAGGCATAGATGATTATAGTCTCAGTATGGAGGAAGACCAGAGTTGGGGGATCCCGTCTTTATCATTGCCACCGATCATCAAGTGGACAGAGGCGGCGTTACAATTAAAAAGCTTATCCCTCGGGAGGGGGCTAAGGGCTGCTAACGGGAGATCCCCGCAGATATAGATGGTTCTAATACATTCTCTACTGGGACTAGAAGAAGCAGAATAGACTATATTCTTATTAGTCTAGAGCTCTGGCCTAGACTGGTGGATATGATGGTACATCATAGACCGGAGAGTGACCACGATCCATTAGTACTAACCTTAGCCAGGACGGGGTTGGATTCCACATTGGCTGACATGAAAACTGCAATAGGAGAAGTAACTATGTCACAAGATTGCCGACGGCTGAAATGGTCTGTAGTCTCAGAAGATGAGGGTACCTTGACGCAGATTAAGGCAACGGTGGAAGAAACCTTACTAACGCTTGGCTTATTAGACTCTCCTGATAAATCCTCATTAGATTATATGAAGGTTCATGAGGATCTATTTGCAAAACTGAAGACTCTGTTCACAAAAAATAAGAAACCATTTAGGCACTATATAAAAAAAACGGCCAACTGGTATAATGAGGCTTGTGGAGTTGCATTTAAGCATCTTTCGAAAGCAATTAAGAAAGGGGTTCCCCAAGAGGTCAAGTTAGCAAGGGCAAATTATAAAAAAGTACAAATAAAGGCGAAGAAGGATTTTGATGAGGATAGATGGACGAGCTTAACAGATGCCAGTAATATGAAGAATTGGTTAAAATGTTGGCAATTAGTCAAATGGGGTAGTGGTGCGATAGGGCCCACACCAGTGAACAATGTACCTCCCGAACTCTGGGTGGAATACTATCAAGCCCAATTTGCTTCCTCGCCGAGTATTGTTATTGACTACCCTGTGGCTAATACTGATGCTGTTTTAATATTTGACAAAGGGGAGCTAGAAAGGGTCTTGAACGGGGTTCCAGCAGGGAGGGCACACGGCCCGGATTGTATCCCGGCCGATATCTATAAAAAAGATAGGAAGAACTGGACCGAATATATTTTTATCATCATAAATGCTATTGCCAGAGGCGCGCCGATTCCAGATACTTAGCGCGGGGCCGAAATCATTCCCATATATAAAAGGGTGACCGTGCTAGACCTGGCAACTACAGGCCGATAAGCCTAATTGATACTTTACAGAAAATAGTTGCCAGACTTGTGCTAGGTAGAGTAAATGAATGGATATTAGATCAGAATGTATTATCTACCTATCAAGCGGGTTTTCGACCCCATGTCAGTACCATCGACCAAGCTTTTAGATTTATGATGACATATTGGAGCACAGTGATCTTAGCGGGGGAACTCTATATGCAGCATTTGTTGACTTAAAATCAGCATTTGACTTAGTCCCCCGCCATAAGCTGTGGGATACACTAAAGGAGGCCGGGATGCCCCTAGAAATCTTAAGCTTTATCATCAAACTGCATGAGGCAAATTATGCTCAGGTTAGGTGGGGGCAGCAGGGCGAATTAACAGATCGTTTCCCAGTCAACAAGGGAGTGCGGTAAGGGTGTGTCCTTGCTCCTACCCTATTTTCCTTGTTTATAAACAAGGTTATCTCATATTATACTAATTTTCCTACAGATGCTCCAACTCTTGCCGGCTCAAGGGTTCCGCTTTTAATGTTTGCAGACGATACTTTAATTTTATCTAAAACCCAATGTGGTCTGCAACGTGCCCTTGATAGATTTATAGAGTTCTGCAACGACCATGAACTTGTAGTAAACGTTGACAAAACCAAGTTCATGGTGCTGCATAAACACAAACTCATTAAAGGGAGAGTTGAAATGAATAAAGCACCTTTGGAACAAACTGATACATTCACATATCTAGGAGTGATTATGGGTAGGAAGATGAACTGGACATCCCAGTTAGATGTTTTAGTTCTTAGGCACAACCAGTTAGTAGGAGCCCTACTTAAAGAACATCGACTCTCAAATACCAAACCGGTGGGGCCCGCTCTATCGATTTATAATGGGAAGATTAGAGCCTCCTTAATATATGGTGCTGAACTCTGGGGGTTTGAAAATTTATCACCCCTAGTTCTTGCTCAAAATAAGTTTTTGAGAACACTGACTGCCCTCCCCCAATCAACCCCCATCAAGCCCCTGATGTTTGACTTGGGATGTACCTCCTTTGATGAGGCTGCTGGATTTAGACCCCTAGCTTACTGGAGGAGGCTTTGGACTACCCCTGAATTGACGTCTTACGCCAATGCACTAATGTATATTAGGAATGCCGATCTGTCCTCTAAAATTAAATGGCTCCAGAAGATTAAGGGTAATTTGTCTGACATGGGGCTTCGTCATTTGTGGGAAGATCCTATAGGGAACTCATTTCCCAATAAAAATGAGTACAAAGAACTTTACTGGGTTAAGATTACTAAAAAGACATTGTCAGGGGTGAGCAGTAGCTCGCTCACAGGTATCTTTCTGGAGCACAAGCCTGCAATGGAAGCAGAAGCCTACTGGAATCTGATTACAAAACCTGGTGATAGGAAACTATATCACCAATTCAGAGTGGGCACTCTCCCTTTAAGATCTTTCACTGCAAAATGGAATAAGGCTCCTGATACCAACCGCCCTTCGTGTCCATCCCAGGTTGAGTCGATAACCCATATATTATTTGTGTGCCCGGCCTATAATGGCCCCCGTCGAAGGTGGCTTAAGCCACGGTGTTCCAATCTAGGTACCAGATCGTGCATGACAGCTTTGCGTATCTTGGTATCGAACACAAGTCCAGTTATTGTGATTGCGATGGCGAAATTTCTTAGTTGGTTCTGGGCTCTGAGAAGGAAAAATTTGGAGGCTGGTCTGGGAATTGCATATACTACTTGACTATGTTAATGGTAGTAGGCAGCCTTTTGGACAAATTGTGTAGGAAATGGTTTTATGGATGTATTAACATATTTATTATTTTAGTCAATGACGATAGGAAATTCGATATAGCTGATTTTTAGTTCCTAAGGATGCATTTCTTAGGGTGTTACTGTTTATATGACATTTTATGACACTTTTATGTTTGTATTGTGTCTTTTATGATTGTAAATTATCGAATAAAGACTAATTGATGATGACACGTGGGCTTTGGTGGTGGTGAAAGGGGATGGAAGAAGGGTGAATGACACGTGGGCTTTGGTGGTGGTGAAGGGGATGGGCGAAGGGTAAAAGACACGTGGGCTTTGATGGTGGGGAAAGGTGGATGAAGGGTGAATGACACGTGGGCTTGGGCGGTGGTGAAAGGGGATGGATGAAGGGTGAAAGACACATTGGCTTTGGTGGTGGTGAAAGGTGATGAATGAAGGGTGAATGACACGTGGGCTTTGGCAGTGGTGAAAGGGGATGGATGAAGGGTGAATGACACATGGGCTTTGGTGATGAAATGCATTGGATTAAGGGTGCAGGATGCATGGGTTTGTTGTTGGTGAAAGGGGATGGCGTGTGGGTTCTTTACACATGGGTTTTGGTGAAATGTGTTGGATTGAGGGTGTTGGACGTCTAGCAAAAGGGGGTGGATTGGGTCACTGGGAGGTTGGGTTTTAGTGCTGGTAAAATGTGGTGGACTGAGGGCGCTGGATGCATGGGCTCTGTTGCTGCTGAGAGGCGATGGCATCGGTGGCTGTGGTGGCTACGGAAGCTGGTGCGGGAATTCTGCTGTGGCTGCGGTGGCTGTGGGAGCTGTGGCAGCTGCGAGGATTTTGATGACTGTGGCTACTGCGGTGGCTGCAGTGACTATGGTGGCTGTGGCTATTGCAGTGGCTGCTGTGATAGCTGTGGCTGCTGTGGTGGCTGTGGCTGCTGTGGTAGCTGTGGTGGTTATGGTGGCTGTGGTGGTTATGGTGGCTATGCCAGCTGTTTGACTGTGGTGTCTGCGGTGACTGCTGCGGTGGGTATGATGGCTGTGGCTAATGCAATGGCTGCCGTGGTATCAGCAGCTGTGGTGATTATGGTGACTGTGGCTGCTGTGGTGGCTGTGGTGTCTATGGTAGTTGCAGTGGCTGTGGCAATTGCACTGGCTGCGGTGGCTGCAGTGACTTTGGTAGCTGTGACCCCTGCTGTGGCTGTGACTGCTGTGGTCGTTATAGTGGCTGCTCCGGCTGCTTGACTGTGGTGTCTGCGGTGACTGCTGCTATGGGTAAGATGGCTGTGTCGCTACTTCAATCGCTATGGTGGCTGCAGCCGCTGTGGTGATTATGGTGATTGTGGCTGCGGCCGTGGCTGTGGTTGCTGTGGCAGCTGTGGTGATTATGATGGTTGTGACTGCTGCGATGGCTGTGGTGATGGTGGCAACTGTGGTGATTATGATGGCTGTGCCTGTTGCAATGGATGCGGTGACTGTGGGAACTGCCCTGTGTATGGTGCCGGTGGTTGCTGTTGTGGCTGTGGTAGCTGTGGTGGCTTGGTGACTGTACCCAGCTGCAGTTGATGGAGCAGGATAAATGAAATTTTTTTAACCTCCTAATAATTTATGTAAATTAATTAATAAACATGTTCGTTTAAGTAAATAACCAATAATGTATGTTACATGTGAAGGGTTAAAGGTAACACGCTATTTTATGTGCAAATAAATCTACTTATAATTGTTGACGTGACTAACATAATCTAATATTTGCGTACTAATAAAATAATAAACGCATGATTTGTGCTTTGAAAATAAAATGTGTGGTGGCAAAATAAAGCGATGGTAAGTTAGGGACGGCTTTATATGTTGCTTTTGCTAGGTAATACCTAATTGGGGTACGTAGAAAGACGGAGGAAACGAAAGGGTTTATATTCTTTATTTTAACAATATTTTATTTATCTTTGAAAATAGTGCGCTTAGGCCTGTTGAGCAGCGATATAAAATGGCCGCCATGAGCTAGAGTACGTATGTGCAAGAAGCCGTGTGGAAAAAGGAGAAAGGCTGTGAAAAAGAATGACCACATGTTCGTGCTGAGAGCCTAGGATGGAAGTATGGTCAAGGCTATTGTGACCTTACTGAGCAAATGTGTGCCAAGATGATCAGCAAGAAGCGTGAGAAGTCAAAATGAATAAATGGACAAACGGAACTATTCAACCTAAAAAGTATCAGTAAATGATACAAATTGGACTGATCAAAACTGATGAGTAATGTCATGAACTGTGGGAAACGATGCAAGCATGGACATTCCACAAAGAACTGGTTAAGACAAGGAAGTTTGATAAAAATGTATATGGACTTGAATGAACCAATGAGAGAGAATCACGCCATAAAGAGGATTTTATTTAGTAAGCGAGAATTAGGGTATAAGAAGACCTACTCCGGGAGGGGTTGGTTGGTGTTAGTAGTATTATTTTCTTGATGATGATGAGCGAGCGTACTGTTAGGAGAAGAGAGAGCTGATATTGCTGATAGATGAGTTGCGGGTGCTGAGCTGCTGCTACGGATGATCGAAGCTGCTGCTGCTATTTTCCTTAGGTATAAGATGCTGCTTTTTAAGAACCTTTTTATTCATGATAGATTTTTCATTTAGAGCTATTAGATTTTCCAAGACAGATAGATAGATCTTTTTGAAGTTCTTGCTGTGACAAACTTTATCTTCCATCCAATAGGTATGCATTGTAATTTCAATTTATTCTTATAAAAATGATAAATGTAATAATCTGAGTGATAAACTTAAACTTATGCATTGTTTCTAAAAACTTTATATAAACTTTATTATCTTTAAACAAATGACTCAGAGATTCTTTAGCTCAATAATTAAGGTAAAATATTAAAGAGTTTATTGTGATTGAGCTGGTCTTAATCACCATCAACTGATTCCTACTAGTTGGTCCATCGACCAATGAGCGGAATACCTTAAAAGCAATGAGAAACATTATGTCGTGTTAAAAAGAGGTATCCCGTCTCCTTCCAGCGAATTGTTTTACTGTTTTTTTCTCCTAGGTTAAGGACGGAGGTAATCCAGGGAATAAATGAGTAAGTGAATGTATATGTGGTGTCAATGGGCCCCACCGTCATATGGATATAGTCTGTGTATTGGAGAGATAGTTGTACCTGGATGACCGAGTTATATAGGAGAAGTATTTTTATTGTTAGCGCTGGATCAGATTTCTTGGTAGTAGAGTTATGGTTACTATAGATTAGTTTGGTGATTATTGATTATTGATAAGTTCATGTCTAACACTTTATGTTGAGTCGTGTTATGTTATATGTAAGTTTTCACGCTTCCGGGAAGTAGGAAGTGGAACACGTGTGGCAAGAGAAGTCACATGGAATAGTGCATTGTCTGAGTTCATATTGGTAATAACACAGGTTGTGTTATGATAGGGACATTTTCCGCATAAAAGGTGTGTAAGTGAAATAGTGATCGGTTTTCTTGTGAAACTCTGGCCTTAATTCTCAGGAGCAGTATAGTCTCCACAGGTGTTTTATCCCCAGAGAAACGGGTTTACCGCTTGCTTGAAAGAAGGGTAAGGTAGAGGGAAGTGCTACTTTATCGGCAAAACAGGAAAATTCTGTGGTAGGGTAGAGGTAAGCGCTGCCTACTGGAAAATACAGAATTCTTGTGTAAATGGACAAAACTATCTCTTTTGTTTAGTGAATCAGACAATGGAAATGTGTTTTAAATGTTGTAACTAACGAAGAATTGTTGAAAAAGAAATTGCCGATAAATTTTGTAAAGGAGGGGTCAAGAGCAGAACTGACGTAGACAAAAGCCGCGCTGGGATTGGACAGTGCGCTAGTCATACAGAGACAGGAGCAGAGCTGACGTAGACAAAAGCCGCGCTGGGATTGGACAGTGCGCTGTAGACAGAAACCGCTGTGATTGGAGTGTTGGTGTGAGTCGCGCTAGTATTGGTCGAATAGACTAGTGACGTGGAAGTTTATGATTGGAGTGTTGGTGTGAGTCGTGCTAGTATTGGTTGGAATAACGCATAGAGAACAGTGGTGGATTGTTTGAGGAGAGAAAGCGATTGTGAATCATGTCGTATTATGAATATGGTAGAGAGAAAACGTCGTGGATGTCGAAACTTAAGAACTTCTTTAAGAAAGACAAAAAGGTAGTGACTAGAGAGGGACAAGTAATTCCTCCGCCGAAATCACCAGCTTCGCACATGATGCTGAAATATGGATATCATACATGCATATGGTTAGAAAATTGGACAAAATATACTAAGAATGATGGAGCATTGGCTTTCCCTGAGAATGGTTGTAGGAGAGTAGGATCTGCCTCTTATGTTGCCCCCACTTTTTTTCTGATGTTTACACTGGTTTCTGGCTATAGTCAGGCTGGGACCCTGCTAATCAGGGCCCCAGCCTCTCTGTTCTCTCTAAACGATTTGGAGTGCACTCTAGGTGCACTAGTGATTGGATACTGTGGCACCTTATGAGTCCCTAGTATATGGTACCTTAGGTACCAAGAGCATAGGTACTTCACAGGCCTACCAGGGGCTGCAGCATGTATTATGCCACCCCTGGGAAGCAGACTAAATCTGACACCACAGGCCTGCTACTGCAGCCTGAGTGAGGAAGTGCTAGCACCCCTCACTGAGATATAGGTTCCCTATATCTCTCCTGCACACACATATAACCCTATCAGTCACCCCTAAGGCAGGCCCTATCAATCCTGAGGGCAGGGTGCTTGGCTTCTATGTGAGGGGGTGCCTCTGCCTAAGCAGGGCCCCTCTGCAGCTCTCAGAGTCCATTCTCTGGTGCTGTTTGTGGATGCGGTTAAACCATATACTCTTAAGTGCATTATATCCTCGCGGTAAAATGCTAACTTTGGAATGGCTGCATCGAAACATGTCGTGTTTGGTGTCAAACACCTTGGAATACTACCCCCCCCGCCAGTCCTGGCAGCGGGGGTAGCATTCCACCCTTCTAGAGGGATAGACATGTACCTACTGTGGAAACGCGGTAGAATCCTGCAGAGCCCTGGCATCACAAAATAGATGCCACCAGTCACAGACACTGGGCTGCCCTCCTGCTGATGACCAACACTCGCAGTGGAGGGAGCCCAACAATAGATATCCTGTCCCAAGGGGTGTGACCACCTCCCAGACAGGGTTTAGTGTATTGGGGCTGGGTGGGTGCACTCTTAGAGTGCTTTGAAGTCCTGCACTGGGGGAGCAGAAGGCTCCTCTGGGCATATGCCAGTTCAAACCGGCTCAGGGGCTACCTGTCCCTGCTCTGGTGCGAAACTGGACAAAGGGAAGTGGGTGTAGCCACCCACTCCCCTGACCTTCCCATAGGTAGGGTCATAGAGCTAGTCCCTCCCCTTCTTTTAGTATAAGACGGGGGGCCTGTGCATTGCACCCTAGATTTCCCTGGAGGACGCTCTACAAGAAGAATCCCGGACCTTCGACGTTCCACTACCTTTGGAAGACTGAAGAATCTCCTTGGAGTCAAGGAGTGACTCCTGCTTGGCAGGCACCAAAAACTACAAACAACGGTCGCAAACTATGCCGCTCCCGCCGGAATCCGAAGTCCCTGCAGCCCAAGAAGTGGATTTCCTGACTTCTCAAAGGCCATCGTGAGTCCCCAGCGAAGCTGAGGCCAGTGGACCCCAAGAGTAACGAGGAACCGTGACCCCTGGGTACTGTGCACTATTGTCGAGTGCAACCCCTTCACAACGTTCCACGAACTTGTGCTTTGGACCACGTGTGGTCCCAGCCTCCAGCAGGAATCCCTCCTAAGATCAGAGGCCTACCACATCCCGAGTGACCGTGGGCCCCTGTGAGTGAATCCATCTGAGGCGTCTTCGCAATCCCTTGCCAGCCGGCTTGTGGGTCCCCAGAAGACTTTCTAAAGAAACCAAAGGGCTCCCCTGATTGCTCCAGGCCTGCCCTGACTTACCCTTGCCGGGTGAGTTCCACAGACCTTGCTGGTCTGCGCCTATGTCTCTTCGCACTTTCCCCAAGACTTGCTGTTACCAAGGCTTGTTGGCTCCAATTGAGTTGCTGACACCGTAGTAAGCTGCAGACATCGTGGGACACGCCGAATCCAGCTCCTGGTTGTCGACGACGACTCTTGGACCTCGTGGCTGAAGAGTCAAAGCAACCGCGAACGACCTGAATCTTGCGACGACGATGGGCATCCATCTTCCTTGCCCCGAGTCACTGCCAAGTGACTTTGAACACTGTCCCCTCTGCTTTCAGGTCTTCCATCTTCCGAATCCAGGCTTGGATTCCTCCGGACACTTCTCCTGTCGCCGCAAGCAGCAAGTCTTCACTGGCTCCCATTGAAAACGACGCCGCGACCCGACACCAAAGAACACCTATGCACCCGGCTCCCCTGGGTGAGGTAACTTCAGCACTCCGGTGCTCCTGTGGGTGTGGGCCCTAGAACTACTTACCCTGTAAGTGACTTGCTTGTAGCTTCCCTCAAAGTGCCCTAAAACTCTAACTTTCCAAGTGCGACTATCGCACTGACTCGTACCTGGTTCGCGTCTGTGTTAGACACACCGCGTCCAACTCCCTTGCAATACCATCTGTAACCGCGTCCTTTGACTCGTACAAGGACCGATCGGTGGGTTCGCCTCGAACACGCAAGGGACCTTTAACATTGATATCTCAATCGCGTCTGAGTGCATAGACTCGTACAGGATTCGCATCGGTGCCAGGTCACCGCGTCCGTCCCCTGTGGGTCTCCTACAACTACCTGGGGTGGTTCTTGGGGGTCCCTCGATTCTAGATGTCCTAGACCACGGGTACTCATAGTACGGCCCGCGGGCCGCCAGCGGCCCAGCAAGCCTTCCTTGGCGGCCCGCGGACCTTGCAGACATCGTACCTGTGTTTTTTTGTTTTTTTAAAGAGAGTCAGCAAACACCGTCGGTGGCAGCAGCGCAGACTCTGAGAGACTGCTCTATGGGGGCCGGGCGATTCTTTAAAAGACCATTCATTTAGTTAATGAGGCTTTGTTGTATTTCACCTCTTCTAGCACCCCTGCATCTCCACTCTGACTGAGTGGAGATGCAGGGGCGCTAAGAAGAGGTGAAATACAACAGCCTCATTAACAAGTGAATGGTCTTTTAAAGACCTGTGAAGTACTCGGGTGCAGCTGTGTGTGTGTCCCGGGAAGCTGTCTCAGCCCGGGCTGACACACACGCGGGGTGAGGTGACAGAGGGTGACAGAGGACAGCAGGGTGTGAGAGCCGGGTGAGGTGACGGAGGGCAGCAGGGAGTGAGAGCAGCGGGTGAGGTGACAGAGGGTAGCAGGGAGTGAGTGCCGGGTGAGGTGACGGAGGGCAGCAGGGAGTGAGAGCCGGGTGAGGTGACGGAGGGCAGCAGGGAGTGAGAGCCGGGTGAAGTGACAGAGGGCAGCAGGGAGTGAGAGCAGCGGGTGAGGTGGCAGAGGGTAGCAGGGAGTGAGAGCAGCGGGTGAGGTGACAGAGGGTAGCAGGGAGTGAGAGCCGGGTGAGGTGACAGAGGACAGCAGGGAGTGAGAGCCGGGTGAGGTGACGGAGGGCAGCAGGGAGTGAGAGCCGGGTGAGGTGACAGAGGGCAGTAGGGAGTGAGAGCCGGGGTGAGGTGACGGAGGGCAGCAGGGAGTGAGAGCAGCGGGTGAGGTGGCAGAGGGTAGCAGGGAGTGAGAGCCGGTTGAGGTGACGGAGGGCAGCAGGGAGTGAGCCGGGTGGAGGTGACAGAGGACAGCAGGGTGTGAGAGCCGGGTGAGGTGACGGAGGGCAGCAGGGAGTGAGAGCCGGGTGAGGTGACAGAGGGCAGCAGGGAGTGAGACCCGGGTGAGGTGACGGAGGGCAGCAGGGAGTGAGAGCAGCTAGTGAGGTGACAGAGGGCAGCAGGGAGTGAGAGCCGGGTGAGGTGACAGAGGGCAGCAGGGAGTGAGAGCAGCGGGTGAGGTGACAGAGGGTAGCAGGGAGTGAGAGCCGGGTGAGGTGACGGAGGGCAGCAGGGAGTGAGAGCAGCGGGTGAGGTGACAGAGGGCAGGAGGGAGTGAGAGCCGGGTGAGGTGACGGAGGGCAGCAGGGAGTGAGAGCCGGGTGAGGTGACGGAGGGCAGCAGGGAGTGAGAGCCGGGTGAGGTGTGCGTTAAGAGCCCATGACGTGATGTTTCCCGCCTGTAGTCAGAGGGTTGAGCCAAGGCCAGGGAGCTCAGGCCTGGTCTCCGCTATCGCAGCACAGCGCACAAATGCTCGCCGCCAGGTTGGCGCTATATATAATTGATGCATGCATACCTACACGGACGGGTGACTGTTGCCAAAGGGGGGCTTTGATCTGACAGCTCGGGGGTGAGAGTCAGAATTAAAGCCAGCGACAGATGTGACCCCAGGCCCAGTGGTGGGACACAAACCACGCGAAGCAGCAAATTCAGAGAGAAAACGAGCTGGTTTTTACATTACACAGGGAGAGGGGGAAGTGGGGGGGGGCTGTCTCTGGGCTGGTGACAGAGACGTGTAGACACAGTACGTGTGCACTGCCCGAGGCACAGAGACAGAGACAGATAGAGACAGACAGAGACAGACAGAGACAGGGACAGACTGACAGATAGAGACAGAGCCAGATAGAGGCAGAGATAGATAGAGGTAGATAGAGGCAGAGACAGGGACAGACTGACAGAGACAGATAGAGGTAGAGACAGACAGAGACAGACAGCGATAGAGACAGAGAGAGAGACAGGCAGAGAGAGAGACAGAGAGAGAGAGACAGAGAGAGAGACAGAGATAGAGGCAGGGACAGATAGAGGCAGAGACAGATAGAGGCAGAGACAGACAGAGGCAGAGACAGACAGAGACAGAGACAGACAGAGATAGAGACAGAGACAGACAGAGACAGGGACAGACAGAGACAGAGAGGCAGAGAGATAGAGAGATGGAGAGGGAGACGGAGAAGGAGACGGAGGGAGAGAGAGGGAGGGAGAGGGAGGGAGAAGGAGGGTGGGAGACAGGGAGGGAGACAGAGGGTGACAGAGGGAGACAGAGGGAGGGAGACAGAGAGAGAGGGAGACAGAGGGAGACAGAGAGAGGGAGACAGAGAGAGAGGGAGACAGAGGGAGGGAGACAGAGGGGGCAGAGGGAGGGAGTCAGGGGGAGACAGAGGGAGGGAGAGGGAGACAGACAGAGGGAGACAGAGGGAGACAGACAGAGGGAGATAGAGGGAGGGAGACAGAGGGAGGGAGACAGAGGGAGGGAGACAGAGGGAGGGAGACAGAGAGAGGGAGACAGACAGAGGGAGTCAGAGGGAGAGAGAGGGAGACAGAGGGAGGGAGACAGAGAGAGGGAAACAGAGGGAGACAGAGAGAGGGAGACCGAGGGCAACAGACAGAGGGAGACAGAGGGAGGGAGACAGACAGAGGGAGGGAGACAGACACAGGGAGACAGACAGAGGGAGGAGGGCGACAGACAGAGGGAGACAGACAGAGGGAGGAGGGCAACAGACAGAGGGAGGGAGACAGACAGAGGGAGACAGAGGGAGGGAAACAGACAGAGGGAGACAGACAGAGGGAGACAGAGGGAGGGAGACAGAGGGAGAGAGAGGGGGGAGACAGAGAGAGAGAGAGGGAGGGAGACAGAGAGAGGGAGACAGAGAGAGGAAGGAGGGCAACAGACAGAGGGAGACAGACAGAGGGAGGAGGGCGACAGACAGAGGGAGGGAGACAGATAGAGGGAGACAGAGGGAGGGAGACGGACAGAGGGAGACAGACAGAGGGAGACAGAGGGAGGGAGACAGAGGGAGAGAGAGGGAGGGAGACAGAGAGAGGGAGACAGCAGAGAGAGAGAGGGAGGGAGGGAGACAGAGAGAGAGAGAGGGAGGGAGACAGAGAGAGAGAGAGAGAGAGGGAGACAAACAGAGTGAGTGAGACAGAGGGAGACAGAGGGAGACAGAGGGAGACAGAGAGAGAGAGGGAGGGAGAGAGAGAGAGAGAGAGAGAGAGAGGGAGAGAGAGAGAGAGAGAGAGAGGGAGGGAGACAGAGAGAGAGAGGGAGGAAGAGATAGAGAGAGGGAGGGAGAGATAGAGAGAGGGAGGGAGAGAGAGATAGAGAGAGGGAGGGAGACAGAGCGAGAGAGAGAGAGAGAGATAGATAGAGAGAGAGAGAGAGAGAGAGAGAGAGAGATGTGTGTATGCTGGGTCTGGTGGCTCAGTGGACGAAGGCGTCCACTGCAGGGGCCTGTGTTCAAACTCATGGTCATATTTTTTGTTTGTTGCTCTAGCCCCGCCCCCCTCCCCACTGACCCCGCCCCCACCGGGTGCGGCCCTCGGCCACAAACCACACTGTAAATTTGGCCCCCGAGAGAAAGTTTGTGAATACCCATGCCCTAGACCTAGGTCTAGCAAACTAAGATTGTAATATTCAATTGTGCTAAACTTATCCTGATAATATTTGACTTGTACATATGTTCCTATCCTCTAATCTCATAAAGAGATTAGTAGGGAGTGTTTATTAATAAATACATATATATACCTGTGTGGTGTCTTTTCATTTGGTGATTCAAGAGATTGTGTGGTAAAACAAGCTGCTTTACATTCCTTCAAGACTTAGCCTGAAGGCTGCTCTCCACAGCTACCACTAGGATAGCTTTCTATAAAGGTTGTCTTAAACCTATCTACCATAAGAGTCGAATTGATCTGGTGCAAGGTGTCCACTTTAATTAGTGAACAGCATATACCAGGCCAACTTCTCACAATGGTTCATTTAATGTAGCTGTACTACGGAATTTGAGAGAGAAGATGGCAATGTTAGAACCTAGACCTAGACTGACACAGTTTGAAGCTTTAACTGAATGGGAAGATGAGATGTATGAACGAGAGAGATTCAGAGGATTAAAGAATCATGAGTTTGTGCCTGGAAGGTTATGGGGAGTAAATCATGAGGACAGAATAAAGCGTTGGAGATGTGCTAATATGACAGGAGGTTTGTTTCCAGCTTTTACAGTAGAGGAAGAAGCAAAGAGAAAGTGTACAGAGAAAAAGAAACATGTAGTTATAGAAAAGTATGGGTATGGTGGTAGTGAAACGGACGATGAATTGCTGGAAGATATTTTAAACAGAAACCCGCCTCCATACCAACAGACTTCTGCGGTGGTGACACCTAATGCACCACTAATGGAAACTGGGAGGAATAAAATTCCCGAACGAAGAGATGAGATAAATAGGTCACAAGATCAATTAAAAACTTCACAAAATGAAGAGATAGAAAGTGACAATGCAACTGAATTAGCAAAAACCACAAGAGAATTGACTGAAAAAATAAGAGAATTGACAAAGAATATGGAAGCTGTAACTGTACCAGTAACGATAGGTCCTGTAATGCCAATTTTTGAGAATCAGAAAATTGATGAACGTTCTTTAGTGATTCCCATGAATTCACATTTGCAAAGAAAAAGAGAAGGGATGGAATTGGACAATGAAGGTGCACACCATTTGGTTAGTACCTATATACCAAGCCCACCTACTAATTTGACGATAAATGAGAATGAGATTAGGAGAATGCCTATGATAACGGAGTCTGCATCAGGGACACCAGAAAGAAGTAACAATTGGATAGAATTAAATAGTACGCCTGTAGGTCCGACTCCAGATGAGTTAAATGAATGGATGAAAACTCTAAAAACAAAAGAAACAGAAGTAAAACCATTAGATGTAATTAGGTTAAAAATAGACATGGAAGAATTGATTTTAGGAACGATTGGTACAGAAAAATTGAAAAATTATCAGGATGATGAGATTATGTTTTTGTGCAAAAGTCTTACATGGAGAGCTAGAAATTTACATGACAAATTGGAAGAGACAGCAAGTGAACTGGGAGTAGAATTTGCAAAAGTGAGAACGTTGCAGAAACCATATAGAGTAGATTTTTGTGAGAAAGATATAGAGAATCTGAACACATCAGGAAGATTGACCCAAATAATAGAATTAATTGTTTTACTGAGAAAATGGGGTGATGTGGATAGATGGAGAAGTAGATGGATAAAGAAAAATGAGAAAGTAACAGATAAAGCATCTTTGGCTTTTGCAGTGACAGATAAGGAACCAGTTGTAAGGGAGTACCCGATGAGAGAAACTCCAGGAGGTAGTTATGTGCATGTTCCATGGACTAGACAGGATATACTGTCATTTACAAATGATTTCCCCAAGTTGAGAGAGAAGCCAGTAGAATGGTACAGACAAGTGGAGAGATTTGTTAAAGTTTCAAAGGTGTTGTGGATAGACTTGGATGGATTGTTTGATATAGTAGTGCCAGCTGATTTGTGGACAGAATGTAAGATTACTATTGATTGGCCAACTGTAGAATATCCAAGAGATGCTAAAACAGGAGCGCCAGGACCAGAAGTGATGAGAAAGTACGATCAAGTAATTACCTTTTTGAAGAATAAGATTCCACCTAAAGAAACAGATTGGGTAAAAATAGACAGAACCACGCAGGAAAGTAAAGAATCAGTGCATGCTTACTATGAAAGACTGTTGTTAGTTTTCAAACAGTATAGTGGTTATGAGACACTAAATGAGAAGGATATGAGTCATTTTGTATATAGATTTGTATATGGGTTGAAACCAGAGATAAGTGAGATGATTAAACAGCATATGATTTGTTGGCAGAATAGCACAGTCGATGAGGTTTTGAGATATGCTAAGTATTGCAGTGATGATATTGAGAGTAGACAGCGTAAATTGAAAGAAAAAGCCATGTGGGCACAGGTGAAAGTTGCAGAGAAACAAGAAGCTCAATTGAGTAATACAGGTAATGAAGCAGGACAGGCTAGATTTCGACCAAATATAGGTAAAGGAAAAGGACAAATGAGCATAGAAGAGGCAAAGAAAAAGTGGCCATGCCACAACTGCGGAAAGCTAGGGCATTGGAGAAACGAGTGTAAATTTCCTCCAAAACTTAATGTGGAAAATCAATCATTAAATCCACAGGTGCAGAGTGAGGTAGTTACTCAACAGAGTCAGGTGCCACAACCACCACTTCCCAAGAGTGTTAACCAACAGAAATTCAGTGCAGAAACAGGATTCTACGGAGGAGAGCAGGTAACACAGTTGCCGCGTGCAGCTGCCATTTCTCAATATTGGTTACGACAGGATGAGGATGAAACGGATGAAAGCTTCTGACGGTGCCTAGGAGAGGGGAAGAGTGCGTGCTTGGCGCAACTCTAGAGGTAGATCAGTCTGGTCCATTTGTGGATGGAGAAGTGAATGGTGCAAATGTAACATTCCTTGTGGACACTGGAGCTACCCGTTCTACTGTTAGGTCAGTGGAAATTCCAAACCTTCCTCTCTCAGGTGAACATATCCAAGTAGTTGGAGTATCAAATCAGCAAATTAAGACGCCTCTTACTAAATTAGTGGAGGTAAAGATTGGTCCATTTAGTGAAATGCACCGATTTGTGGTATGCGATTGTAGTCCCGTGAACCTATTAGGACGCGATCTATTGTGCAAAATGAATTGCACTATCTATTGTACTCCAGATGGAATTGCATTTCAGACCCCAGATGAAGATGTATTGTATAAAATGACACTGGTGAATTTAGAACCAGAAGTAAATGATTTGTTTCCTGTATTTGATGCAGAGAAAATCCCAATTGAACTGAAAAAGACAGTGAAGGAAGAAGTGTGGGACTTTACAGGAGAAGATATAGGATTAATGAAAGAAGTAGATCCCGTTAAAATCTCCGTAAAAGAGGGAACGAGTTACCCAAATACGCCCCAGTATAAATTGACACCAGAAATAATTGAAGGAATAACGCCAGTAATAAATAAAATGGTTGAACAAGGGATTCTAAAAGAAATCATGAGCAGTCCATGTAATTCGCCAATAATGGGACTGAAAAAGCCAAACGGAACATATAGAATTGTACAGGATTTGAGGAAGGTAAACAAAATTGTAGTGCCTTGTTGCCCAATAGTACCGAACCCTGCTGTGATTCTATACCAGATTCCACGTGAAGCAGAATGGTACACAGTAATTGATTTATGTCATGCATTTTTCTCTATTCCATTGCATCCAGATAGCCAGCCATTATTTGCGTTTAGGTTTGGAGAGCGTATTTTGGCATGGTGCCGAATTCCTCAAGGGTACACAGAAAGCCCTTCGATCTTTAATCAGATTCTAAAGAAATCCTTGGAAGATTTAAAAATGCCAGAAAAGTCAGTGATGGTTCAGTATATTGATGACCTACTGGTGGCATCAAAAACGAAGGAAGCATGTGTCAATGATACAATTGCTTTGCTGAATCATTTAGCCAAAAGAGGACATAAAGTGTCCCCATCGAAATTGCAGTTTTGTCAACAAGAAGTCCAATATTTAGGGCATAAAATTGAGAAAGGAGTGCGAAAGGTAACGACTGAAAGAATAAAGATGATTCAAGGAATGAGAGCTCCAATGACGCAAAGAGAGGTAAGAATGTTTCTGGGAATGGTTGGATATTGTCGACAATGGATAAGCGGTTTTTCGTTGATCGCCAAACCGTTGCAAAAACTGACAAAGAAGGATGTTAAAGATCCTTTTGAAATGAATGATGAGGAAATGAAAGCATTCAGAGAGCTGAAAAAGAAATTGTGTGAAGCTCCAGCATTGGGAATGCCTGACTATGAGAAAGACTTTGAGTTGTATTGCAGTGAAAGAGATGGATGTGCATTTTCAGTCTTGGTACAGAGACATGGAACCATGAAAAGACCCATTGCATATTTTTCAGCTGTTTTAGACCCTGTAGCAAAAGCGTTGCCTGGATGTTTGAAAGCAGTTGCTGCTACTTGTGTGAGTCTGGAACAGAGTGAAGGCATAGTGATGGGATATCCACTGAGAGTATATGTTCCCCATTCTGTGGAAATTCTCTTGACAAGAACGAAAACACAATACATGACACATAGTCGGCTGACTAGGTATGAAAAAGTAATTTTGAGTGCAGATAATGTGACCATTGACAGATGTATGAATGTGAATCCTTCGACATCATTGCCAGATGAAGAGAGTGTGATTGAAATGGATGAAGTAGATCACGATTGTCTGAATGTGCTTGAATATTGTACAAAACCGAGATCAGACATACGAGATGAGCCCTTAAAGGAATCAGATTATATTCTGTTCGTGGATGGCTCATGTTTGAGAACGAATGATGGAGTTCTAAGTGCAGCATATGCAGTTTGCACAGTAGCAACTGTAATGGAAGCATCTTGTCTGAAAGGGATACGGTCTGCCCAAGTCGCAGAACTGATAGCTCTGATTCAAGCCTGCAAGTTGGGAAGAAATGTACGGGTTACGATTGTGACAGATAGCCAATACGGTTTTGGAGTGGTGCATGATTTTGGTCAGATTTGGTCACAAAGAGGTTTCTTGACGTCTGCAGGAACGCCAATTAGAAATGGAGATTTTGTGAAAAAGTTGCTTGAGGCGATACAGCTGCCTAAACAGATTGCTGTTGTAAAGTGCAATGCACATAAAAATGGGGAAGACTACATAACTGTCGGCAATAAGTATGCTGACGAGATTGCACAGTACTGTGCAAAGAATGTGGTTTCTTTGAACAGGAACCGAGAAAGAGAGCATATTTCTTGTCCTTTGCTTTTTACTAACCCTGTTGAGACATGGGATGAGGTGAGACAGTTACAGGAAGCAGCAGATGATGAGGAAAAAGATACATGGATAAAAGCAGGATGTAGAAAACATGAGGAAAATGATGTTTGGGTTTACAGAGATGAAAGACCAGTTATGCCTGATAGCATGATTTCTGACATGGCACGGATGTACCATGGACAAGCCCATATTGGGAGAGATTCAATGATCAGACTTTTTAGACAAACATGGTATAATCCAAAATTTAGAGCCATAGCTGAGAGTCTTTGTCAAAGATGTCTTATTTGTCAACAGTTAAATCCAGGAAGGAAGACAGTAGTGAGTCTAGGAACAATAGGACGAGAAGGAGGTCCGTTCACTAGAATGCAAATGGATTTTATAGAAATGCCCCCGAGCAACAGACTAAGGTATGTCCTCGTAGTCGTCTGTTTGTTTTCCCGTTGGGTGGAAGCATACCCGACCAGAAGGAATGATGGAATCACGGTAGCAAAACTTATGCTGCGAGAATTCATTCCGAGGTATGGTTTTCCAGTCACGATTGAAACAGATAGAGGAACACATTTCCAAAACGAATTAATTAAACTGATTTGTGAAGCACTTAGTATTAAACAGAAACTGCATTGTGCATACAGACCAGAGGCTTCTGGAATAGTAGAGCAAGTGAATGGAACAATTAAGAACAGGTTAGGAAAAATGTGTCAAGCCACAGGACTCAAATGGCCAGATGCCTTGCCATTAGTTTTAATGACAATCAGAAGTATTCCGGAAAGGAAAACTGGACTCAGTCCCCATGAGATAATTATGGGACGAGCAATGAGACAAGCACATGTACCTGTCAACAAACTACTGACTATAACTGATGATCTGGTGCTGGATTATTGCAAAGGATTGGCTGATGTGGTGCGTTCTGTGTTTCATCAGGTTGGACCGGATGCTACTACTCTTGAAAGAAAACCAGCTCACGACTTGAATCCAGGAGATTGGGTCCGCATAAAAGTCCACAGGAGAAGAAACTGTTTGGTTCCTCGTTGGGACGAACCACGACAGGTGATCCTGGTGACAACCACTGCAGTCAAATGTGCAGGAGTGAAACACTGGGTGCATGCCAGTCACACCATCAGAGTTCCAGAACCTGAAGATCGACATGTGAGTCGACATCTGGAAGTGTTGGATAACAGTTCAGCATCAGAAACGGAAGAAGAACCGAATAGGGTGCCAGAATCTGAAGATCGACCTGTAAGTCGACATCTGGAAGACCCAACTACAAGTGCAACGACAGAAGAAGTAGAGGAAATAGCGGAAGTTCCAGAACCTGAAGATCGACATGTGAGTCGACATCTGGAAATATCAGATACCAGTTCAGAATCTGATACAGATCATTCGGATTGTGAGGAAATTCTGAAAAGAAATTGGAAATTTGAAAGCATAAGAGAAGAAACTGAGCACGAAGATAGTAACAGTGAGCAACCAAGTACAAGTTGTGGTAAAAATCCTTCGGAGATAATATTAATAGATGAAGAAGGGAGAGTTTCAAACAGAAAGTTAGAAAAATCGGAAGATCCCCGAGGAGCAATAGGGACAGATAGCCAAACAAAAGAACAGGGAAATTTAAAAGCAGATAGAGAGATTGACACAAATTCGGAAGAACCTCGAGGAGGGACAGAAGTAGGTGAACGAAGGAAGATAAGAAAAGAACCACAAGTAGAGGAAGAAAATGAAATTATAAGATTCAAAATAAGAGACAATAAAGAGAAAATTGAAACAGAGTCTGAAGAAAGTGGAGAAGAAAGAAACCAAAAACTAGAGTCAAGAAAAAGAACTTGGAAAACAGAAAGAGAGGAAAAAGGAAGTGAGGCAAAAAGGTCAAGAAAAGGAGACAATTGGCCCAACGAAGTAAGAAAATTAAGATACAGGATCATAAGGTTAGATGGAAAAAGTGCTGAACAAGTGAATGAAATAACAAGTCAGAAAGAGCAAGAAAAACAAGGTGGAAAACATTTGCAGAAAACGAAAAGAGTAAAAAAGGTAAATCCGAAGTATAGATCACCTGAATGGTTGTATCTTGCTTTAACTGATATCAAAGAAGAAAAGAACACTCACGAGAACCCAGAACAAAGAAACCTAATGGGTGAAGGTGAAGTGCAACAAACTTGAAGAAATTTAAACAAATTTCTACCGGACTTGACAAAATACTGGATCTGACGAATTTCTACCGGATTTGACAAAATACTGGATTTGACAAAGAAAGAATTCTGAAAAGAATTAAAAGAAAGTACCAAGCAAAAACAAAAACATTGGAGTGCAGAGTGGCTAATAAGTCATTTCTGAGGTGTAGTGACACAATTTTCTTGAAAATAAAATAAATAAGGTTATAAAACAAAATGGAGGATACTAGAGATAGAAAATGTAGATGTGAGTTTTTAAGTAGATGGTGTAAGATGTGCTTCTTTTGTACAGGATTATTAATGACAGTATGGGTGGTTTTAGCAATCACTATTCCAATTAGTTTAGCTGTAGTAGAAACGTCTAATAACACAGAGAAAGAAAAAGGAGCTAACACTCAAGAACCAGTTATATTAAAAAGTAGTGCAGAGTTACATAAAGACAAATCAATAACAGATTTTTCAAAGAATGTTTTTACTAAATTATTATATGAGTATGTAGAAACAATGGATGTAAGAGATTGCTATGTTTGTATGCAATTGCCTGCGTCTGTAGCAGAGGGTGTGACTTATCATCACCTTCCTTTGACGTATGGAATAACATGTAGTGTTTTAGCAAGTTTATTTTATAAAACAGGTAGATTAGAATATTATTACACTGACATAGATAAGATTTTTGCGAAAGTTTCTGTAGTTCCCGAACTAAACAAAATAAAAGAGGGAAAAACGTTTGGTGAATATTTTATAGAAGATAAGATTTTAACATTAGATAATATAGTTAAAAACAACCTTACCTGTGAGTTAAAGAAGGAAGAAAAAGTATTTTTAGAGATGGTTGAAGAAAGAAGAGTGAAATTTCAAAGAAAAGTGATAGAAGAGACAAAAACACCTCTTTGGGCGTTTGAGGAAGACAATCATGACAAGAAAAAGACAAATGCAGCTATGACTCTGGATTGGCCCCAACAGGGAAGGTTGTGCATTAGAAGAAATAAAACAAGATATGACAATTATTTTGTGGGTTCCAGTATTTGCCATGACAATTATCAAATTTTAGGCGGATGGGGATTCAAAGGGGGAAAAGATCCAATATTTCCAGGGATCTATTATGTTTGCGGTAATAGGGCTTATTACAGGTTGCCGGACCATTGGTATGGGTCATGTTATTTAGGCCTGGTCTTTCCAAAGATTTTTCATATGGATAGAAAAGAGAAAGGAACACACAAAATGATAAATACCTTTACACGTAGAAAAAGGGAAAGTTTTTCAGAAATAGTAGGTGATATTTTTGGTGCATTGATACCAGCAGTGGGAATATCTTTGAATGCATTTAAAATTCGGAAATTATCCACAGTGGTAGATCGTTTATCTACAGATACTGCTGGAGGGTTCTTGATGGTAAATACCGAGATGGTTGCCATGAGAGCTATGGTGATGCAAAATCGACTTGCCCTTGACATTCTTTTGGCAAAAGAGGGTGGAGTCTGTGGAATGCTGAAAGTCCAACATTGTTGCACTTACATTCCAGATAAAAGTGAAAATATACAAAAGTATATAACGAATATTACAAGTTTGCACAAAGAACTTGTTCCACTGGAGGTTGAAAGTGCATTTGGAAAACTTGGTAAAGGGTTTTCTTCAGTAATAAATTGGTTAACAAGAATGAGTGGATTAATAATAGGGAAAGTTATAATAATAGCAACCATGATAATCATAATAATTTTAGTGCTGAAGCTTGTAATTACATGTATAAAGAAAAGAAGAAGACAGAATAAAATAGAAAAAGAAAACATGATAAACAAGGAGAGAGAGAGAGAAATGGGTGAAATAGAGCTAGAAGAGATAAAAGAAAACATGTACAAGAAGACCAAGAGACAAGTTGAAAGGGATACAGTTGTGTAAACTAACAAAAGCAAACGGATAAAAGAAATATGCTGTCTGAGAGAATTGTATAACTTGGGTTTTGTGGTGATATTAAAAATCACCAAAGGGGGAGTTGATGGAGCAGGATAAATGAAAAATTTTTAACCTCCTAATAATTTACGTAAATTAATTAATAAACATGTTTGTTTAAGTAAATAACCAACAATGTATGTTACATGTGAAGGGTTAAAGGTAACACGCTATTTTATGTGCAAATAAATCTACTTATAATTGTTGACGTGACTAACATAATCTAATATTTGCGTACTAATAAAATAATAAACGCATGATTTGTGCTTTGAAAATAAAATGTGTGGTGGCAAAATAAAGCGATGGTAAGTAAGGGACGGCTTTATATGTTGCTTTTTGCTAGGTAATACCTAATTGGGGTACGTAGAAAGACGGGAGGGAAACGAAAGGGTTTATATTCTTTATTTTAACAATATTTTATTTATCTTTGAAAATAGTGCGCTTAGGCCTGTTGAGCAGCGATATAAAATGGCCACCATGAGCTAGAGTACGCATGTGCAAGAAGCCGTGTGGAAAAAGGAGAAAGGCTGTGAAAAAGAATGACCACGTGTTCGTGCTGAGAGCCTAGGATGGAAGTATGGTCAAGGCTATTGTGACCTTACTGAGCAAATGTGTGCCAAGATGATCAGCAAGAAGCGTGAGAAGTCAAAATGAATAAATGGACAAACGGAACTATTGAACCTAAAAAGTATCAGTAAATGATACAAATTGGACTGATCGAAACTGATGAGTAATGTCATGAACTGTGGGAAACGATGCAAGCATGGACATTCCACAAAGAACTGGTTAAGACAAGGAAGTTTGATAAAAATGTATATGGACTTGAATGAACCAATGAGAGAGAATCACGCCATAAAGAGGCAACATTTTATTTAGTAAGCGAGAATTAGGGTATAAGAAGACCTACTCCGGGAGGGGTTGGTTGGTGTTAGTAGTATTATTTTTCTTGATGATGATGAGCGAGCGTACTGTTAGGAGAAGAGAGAGCTGAGATTGCTGATAGATGAGTTGCGGGTGCTGAGCTGCTGCTACGGATGATCGAAGCTGCTGCTGCTATTTTCCTTAGGTATAAGATGCTGCTTTTTAAGAACCTTTTTATTCATGATAGATTTTTCATTTAGAGCTATTAGATTTTTCCAAGACAGATAGATAGATCTTTTTGAAGTTCTTGCTGTGACAAACTTTATCTTCCATCCAATAGGTATGCATTGTAATTTCAATTTATTCTTATAATAATGATAAATGTAATAATTTGAGTGATAAACTTAAACTTATGCATTGTTTCTAAAAACTTTATATAAACTTTATTATCTTTAAACAAATGACTCAGTGATTCTTTAGCTCAATAATTAAGGTAAAATGTTAAAGAGTTTATTGTGATTGAGCTGGTCTTAATCACCATCAACTGATTCCTACTAGTTGGTCCATCGACCAATGAGCGGAATACCTTAAAAGCAATGAGAAACATTATGTCGTGTTAAAAAGAGGTTTCCCATCTCCTTCCAGCGAATCGTTTTACTGTTTTTTTCTCCTAGGTTAAGGACGGAGGTAATCCAGGGAATAAATGAGTAAGTGAATGTATATGCGGTGTCAATGGGCCCCACCGTCATATGGATATAGTCTGTGTATTGGAGAGATAGTTGTACCTGGATGACCGAGTTATATAGGAGAAGTATTTTTATTGTTAGCGCTGGATCACAGTGACTAAGGTGGCAGCAGGGGTGGGTAAGTTGGATGCAGTTGTTGCGGTCGGTATGGTGGTTGCTGTGTTGGGTAAGGTGGCTGTGGCTGCTGCTGTGCGTACAGTGGTTGCGGCGGCGGCTGTGGTGACTATGTTGGCTTCAGCTGCTGTGGTGGGTGTGATGGCTGTGGTTGCTGCGGTGGATGTTGCTGCTGTTGTGGGTGCGGTGGCTATGGCTGCTGTGGTGGGTACAGTGGCTGTGGCTACTGTGGTGGGTGCGGTGGCTGTGGCTGCAGCAGTGTTTACAGTGGATGTTGCTGCTGTGGTAGGTGCGGTGGCTGTGGCTGCTGCGGTGGGTGCGGTGGCTGTGGCTGCTGTGGTGGGTATGGTGGCTGTGGCTTCTGCCATGGGTACGGTGGCTGCGGTGAGTTCGTGTTATGGGCTGTTTGAGGAGTGTGGGTCATTGTGTTGTTTAACACTTCATTTGGGATTTTAATGTAGAATGTTCTCTGACTCTGTGATGCGTGAGTTCCAGATTCCAAGGGGTCGGTGGGTGGAGTCTGGACAGTCACTGAGGGACAGTGTGTGCTGTTCTTCTTACTGTGTAAAAATAAACGTATCCACTTTTCTACGCCGCCTCATCTTTCTGTCTCAACAGTAGGGTAGCTGCAGCGGCTGCGGTAGTTAGGGTGACTCTGGCTGCTGCTGTGGGTACGGTGGCTGTGGCTGCTGTGGTGGGTACGGTGGCTGTGGCTGCTGTGGGTACGGTTGCTGTTGCACTTTGTACAGTGGCTGTGGCTGCTGCGGTGGGTTCATTGGCTGCAGCTGTTGCGGTTAATATGGTGACTGTGGCTGTTGCAGTGGGTACAGTGGCTGTGGCTGCTGCAGTGGGTTCATTGACTACAGCTGCTGCTGTATATACGGTGGCTGGTGGCTGTGGTTGTTACACTTTGTACAGTTGCTGTGGCTGCTGCGGTTGGTTCATTGGCTGCAGCTGCTGTGGTTGATATGGTTATATACTTAAGAGTATCCAGTAGCTACTATTGAAGTGCTTCTGGGAAAAGCAAACCCTATTGGCTTAGGAGAAGGCTTAATTCATTCCCTCCATAAGCCACCCTCAGCCAGATTCATGGGATACCCAGAGCTGTGCATATAGGCAGGAGAATGAATAGTGGTAGCAAGCTGTCACTTGCTACTCCGCCTTGATGCTATTTTTGATGTATGGACTGGTGCTTTAGTTACCTTTTTGTGTTCTTGTAATTGTTTTTACCAATGTATTAAACACATTTGTAAACACTGTTTATATCTGTTAACTGTTTTTGTATTTTCTATGTTGAAAAACGTCACTAGTTTGTGTTTTTACCAATGTATTAAACACATTTGTAAACACTGTTTATATCTGTTAACTGTTTTTGTATTTTCTATGTTGAAAAACGTCACTAGTTTGTGTTGTCCTTAATGTTTGACATGAATTGAATGTTCTTGCATTTACGGAATAATCCAGAAAATTGTGAAATAAATCACAAGAGACTATGAATTAATTCCATTGGCTCTGCTTTTGATTAAACTTCAATAGTAGCTACTGGATACTCTTAAGTATATAACTATTAGTGGTCCAATCCAGCTAGCTTAGGACCAAAGCCTTCCCTAGGTTACGTGGTTGATATGGTGGCTGCGGCGGTGGCTGTGGTGGCTATTGTGGCTGTGCCGGCTGCAGGACTATGGTGATGCTATGGGTATGGTGTACGGCAACTGTCTGCTGCTGTAGGTACGGTGGCTGCGTCTGCTGCAGAAGGGACGGTGACTGCAGTGGGTACGGTGATTTCGGTGGGTACGGTGGCTGCGGTGGGTATGCTGGCAGCAGTTGCTGCAGTGGGTGTTGTGGCTGCTGCAGTGGGTATGGTGACTGCAACAGTGGCTCCAGTTGTGGCGGCTATGGGGGCTGTACCGGCTGCAGAACTGTGGTGTCTTCAGTGGGTACGGTGGCTGTGCTGCTGTGGTGGGTATGGTGGCTCTGGCTGCCTCTGTGGGTACAGTGGCTGCAGCTGCTGCAGTGGGTACGGTGGCTGCGTCTGCTGCAGTGGGTACAGTGACTACAGTGGGTACGGTGATTGCGGTGGGTACGGTGGCTGCGGTGGGTATGCTGGCAGCAGCTGCTGCAGTAGGTGTTGTGGCTGCTGCAGTGGGTATGGTGACTGCGACAGTGGCTCCAGCTGTGGCGGCTATGGAGGCTGTGCCGGCTGCAGCACTGTGGTGTCTGCAGTGGGTACGGGGCTGTGCTGCTGTGGTGGGTATGGTGGCTCTGGCTGCCTCTGTGGGTACAGTGGCTACAGCTGCTGCAGTGGGTATGGTGGCTGCAGCTGCTATGGTGGGTATGGTGGCTCTGGCTGCCTCTTTGGGTACAGTGGCTGCAGCTGCTGCAGTGGGTACGGTGGCTGCGGCTGCTGTGGTGGGTATGGTGGCTCTGGCTGCCTCTTTGGGTACAGTGGCTGCAGCTGCTGCGGTGGGTACGGTGGCTGCGGCTGCTGTGGTGGGTATGGTGGCTCTGGCTGCCTCTTTGGGTACAGTGGCTGCAGCTGCTGCGCTGGGTACGGTGGCTGCGGTGGCTATGGTGGCTGAGCCGGCTGCAGGATTATGGTGTATGTGGTGGGTACGGTGGCTGAAGTAGGTATGGTGGATGTGGCTGCTACAGTGGGTATGGTGGCTGCGGTTGGTACAGCAGTTCTGGCTGCTGCGGTTGGTACTGTGGGTGCTGTGGGTACAGTGGTTGTGACTGCTGCTGTGGGTATGGTGGCAGCTGAGGTGGGTATGGTGGCTGTGAAGGGTACGGTGGCTAAAGCTGCTGCAGTGGGTCTGGTGACTGTGGTGGGTATGGTGGCTGCAGTGGGTACAGTTGTGGCTTATGCAGTGGGTTTGGTGGCTGCAGCTGCTGCAGTGGGAACGGTGGCTTTTGGGGTGGGTACGGTAGCTGCTGCTGCTGAGGTACATACAGTGGCTGTGGCTATTGTGGTGGGTACAGTGGCTGCAGCGGGTAGGGTCAGGTGGCTGCGGTGGGTATGGTGGGCGTGTTTGCTGCAGTAGGTACGGTGGCTGTTGTGTTGGTGGCTGACTTAGCTACGGTGACTGCGTCAGCTGATGGACTATGTTTTCTGTGGTGGGAGCGGTGGCTGCAGCTGCTGTGGTGAGTACCTGTGGTGAGTACGAGGACTGCAGTGGGTACGGTGGCTGCGGCTGGTGCGGTGGCTGCAGCTGCTTTATGGGTACGATGGCTGTGACTGCTGCATGAGTACAGTGGCTGTAGTGGGTACAGTGACTAAGGCAGTCGCTGGGGTGGCTACGGTGGCTGTGCTGGCTTCAGGATTATGGTATTTGTTGTGGGTACTGTGCTTAAGGTGGGTACGGTGGCTGTGGTGGTTGTGAGAGCTGCAGGACTACGGTATCTTCTCTGGGTATGGTGCCTGTGATTGCTGCTGTGGGTACAGTGTCTGGGGTGGGTACGGTAGCTGTGGCTGCTGTGGTGGGTACGGTGGCTGTGCGGGTATGATGGATGCAGTGGGTGTGGGTGGCTGCTGCAGTGGGTAAGGTGACTGCGGCTGCTGCAATGGGTAAGGTGGCTGCATCTGCTGCAGTGGGTACAGTGGCCGCGGTGAGTACGATGGCTGCGGCAGTTGCTGTAGTGGCCTGCTGCTGCTGTGGGTATGGTGGCCACAGTGGTGGCTGTGGCGGCTGCAGGATTATGGTATCTGCTATGGGCACGGTGTCTGAGGTGGGTTCGGTGGCTGCTGCAGTGGGGACGGTGACTGCAGTGGGTACGGTGATTGCGGTGGGTATGGTGGCTGCGGTGGGTATGCTGGCAGCAGCTGCTGCAGTGGGTGTTGTGGCTGCTGCAGTGGGTATGGTGACTGCGACAGTGGCTCCAGCTGTGGCGGCTATGGAGGCTGTGCCAGCTGCAGAACTGTGGTGTCTTCAGTGGGTACGGTGGCTGTGCTGCTGTGGTGGGTATGGTGGCTCTGGCTGCCTTTGTGGGTACAGTGGCTGCAGCTGCTGCAGTGGGTACGGTGGCTGCGTCTGCTGCAGTGGGTACGGTGACTGCAGTGGGTACAGTGATTGCGGTGGGTACGGTGGCTGTGGTGGGTATGCTGGCAGCAGTTGCTGCAGTGGGTGTTGTGGCTGCTGCAGTGGGTATGGTGACTGCGACAGTGGCTCCAGCTGTGGCGGCTATGGAGGCTGTGCCGGCTGCAGCACTGTGGTGTCTGCAGTGGGTACGGTGGCTGTGCTACTGTGGTGGGTATGGTGGCTCTGGCTGCCTCTGTGGGTACAGTGGCTGCAGCTGCAGTGGTAGGTATGGTGGCTCTGGCTGCCTCTTTGGGTACAGTGGCTGCAGCTGCTGCAGTGGGTACGGTGGCTGCCGCCGCTGTGGTGGGTATGGTGGCTCTGGCTGCCTCTTTGGGTACAGTGGCTGCAGCTGCTGCGGTGGGTACGGTGGCTATGGTGGCTGTGCCGGCTGCAGGATTATGGTGTATGGGGTGGGTACGGTGGCTGAAGTAGGTATGGTGGATGTGGCTGCTACAGTGGGTATGGTGGCTGCGGTTGGTACAGCAGTTCTGGCTGCTGCAGTTGATACTGTGGGTGCTGTGGGTACAGTGGCTATGACTGCTGCTGTGGGTATGGTGGCAGCTGAGGTGGGTATGGTGGCTGTGAAGGGTACGGTGGCTAAAGCTGCTGCTGTGGGTCTGGTGACTGTGGTGGGTATGGTGGCTGCAGTCGGTACAGTTGTGGCTTATGCAGTGGGTTCGGTGGCTGCAGCTGCTGCAGTGGGAACGGTGGCTTTTGGGGTGGGTACGGTAGCTGCTGCTGCTGAGGTACATACAGTGGCTGTGACTATTGTGGTGGGTACAGTGGCTGCAGCGGGTAGGGTCAGGTGGCTGCGGTGGGTATGGTGGGCGTGGTTGCTGCAGTAGGTACAGTGGCTATTGTGGCGGTGGCTGACTTAGCTACGGTGACTGCGTCAGCTGATGGACTATGTTTTCTGTGGTGGGAGCGGTGGCTGCAGCTGCTGTAGTGAGTACCTGTGGTGAGTACGAGGACTGCAGTGGGTACGGTGGCTGGTGGGGTGGCTGCAGCTGCTTTATGGGTACGATGGCTGTGACTGCTGCATGAGTACAGTGGCTGTAGTGGGTACAGTGATAAGTCAGTCGCTGGGGTGGCTACGGTGGCTGTGCTGGCTTCAGGATTATGGTATCTGCTGTGGGTACGGTGCTTAAGGTGGGTACGGTGGCTGTGGTGGTTGTGACAGCTGCAGAACTGCGGTATCTTCTCTGGGTATGGTGCCTGTGATTGCTGCTGTGGGTACAGTGTCTGGGGTGGGTACGGTAGCTGTGGCTGCTGTGGTGGGTACGGTGGCTGTGCGGGTATGGTGGATGCAGTGGGTGTGGATGGCTGCTGCAGTGGGTAAGGTGACTGCGGCTGCTGCAATGGGTAAGGTGGCTGCATCTGCTGCAGTGGGTACAGTGGCCGCGGTGAGTACGATGGCTGCGGCAGTTGCTGTAGTGGCCTGCTGCTGCTGTGGGTATGGTGGCCACAGTGGTGGCTGTGGCGGCTGCAGGATTATGGTATCTGCTATGGGCACGGTGTCTGAGGTGGGTTCGGTGGGTTCGGTGGCTGCTGCAGTGGGGACGGTGACTGCAGTGGGTACGGTGATTGCGGTGGGTACGACAGTGGCTGCGGTGGGTATGCTGGCAGCAGCTGCTGCAGTGGGTGTTGTGGCTGCTGCAGTGGGTATGGTGACTGCGACAGTGGCTCCAGCTGTGGCGGCTATGGGGGCTGTGCCGGCTGCAGAACTGTGGTGTCTTCAGTGGGTACGGTGGCTGAGCTGCTGTGGTGGGTATGGTGGCTCTGGCTGCCTCTGTGGGTACAGTGGCTGCAGCTGCTGCAGTGGGTACGGTGGCTGCGTCTGCTGCAGTGGGTACGGTGACTGCAGTAGGTACGGTGATTGCGGTGGGTACGGTGGCTGCAGTGGGTATGCTGGCAGCAGCTGCTGCAGTGGGTGTTGTGCCGGCTGCAGTGTGTATGGTGACTGCGACAGTGGCTCCAGCTGTGGCGGCTATGGAGGCTGTGGTATGGTGGCTGTGCTGCTGTGGTCAGTATGGTGGCTCTGGCTGCCTCTGTGGGTACAGTGGCTACAGCTGCTGCAGTGGGTACGGTGGCTGCAGCTGCTGTGGTGGGTATGGTGGCTCTGGCTGCCTCTTTGGGTACAGTGGCTGCAGCTGCTGCGGTGGGTATGGTGGCTGCGGCTACTGTGGTGGGTATGGTGGCTCTGGCTGCCTCTTTGGGTACAGTGGCTGCAGCTGCTGCGGTGGGTACGGTGGCTGCGGTGGCTATGGTGGCTGTGCCGGCTGCAGGATTATGGTGTATGTGGTGGGTACGGTGGCTGAAGTAGGTATGGTGGATGTGGCTGCTTCAGTGGGTATGGTGGCTGCGGTTGGTACAGCAGTTCTGGCTGCTGCGGTTGGTACTGTGGGTGCTGTGGGTACAGTGGCTGTGACTGTTGCTGTGGGTCTGGTGGCAGCTGAGGTGGGTATGGTAGCTGTGACGGGTACGGTGGCTAAAGCTGCTGCGGTGGGTCTGGTGACTGTGGTGGGTACAGTTGTGGCTTATGCAGTGGGTTCGGTGACTGCAGCTGCTGCAGTGGCATTAGGGGTGGGTACGGTAGCTGCTGCTGCTGAGGTACATACAGTGGCTGTGGCTATTGTGGTGGGTACAGTGGCTGCAGGGGTAGGGTCTGGTGGCTGCGGTGGGTATGGTGGACATGGTTGCCGCAGTAGGTACGGTGGCTGTTGTGGCGGTGGCTGACTTAGCTATGGTGACTGCGTCAGCTGATGGACTATGTTTTCAGTGGTGGGAGCGGTGGCTGCAGCTGCTGTGGAGAGTACCTGTGGTGAGTACGAGGACTGCAGTGGGTACGGTGGCTGCGGCTGGTGGGGTGGCTGCAGCTGCTGTATGGGTACGATGGCTGTGACTGCTGCATGAGTACAGTGGCTGAAGTGGGTACAGTGACTAAGGCAGTCGCTGGGGTGGCTACGGTGGCTGTGCTGGCTTCAGGATTATGGTATCTGCTGTGGGTACGGTGCTTAAGGTGGGTACGGTGGCTGTGGTGGTTGTGACAGCTGCAGGACTACGGTATCTTCTCTAGGTATGGTGCCTGTGATTGCTGCTGTGGGTACTGTGTCTGGGGTGGGTATGGTAGCTGTGGCTGCTGTGGTGGGTACGGTGGCTGTGCGGGTATGATGGATGCGGTGGGTATGGGTGGCTGCTGAGGTGGGTAAGGTGGCTGCGGCTGCTGCAGTGGGTACGGTGGCTGCAGTGAGTACAGTGGATGTGGTGGCTGATGTTCTGGCTATGGTGGCCTGCTGGCTAGTATCTGCTGTGGGTACGGTGGCCGCAGCCTTGCCGGCTAGGGTGGCTGTGCCGGCTGAAGTACTCTGGTGTCTGTGGTGGGTGCGGTGGCGGCTAGGGTGGCTGTGCCGGCTGCAGTACTCTGGTGTCTGCAGTGGGTGCGGTGGCTGCTGCAGTGGGTTTGTTGGCTTTGGTGGTGGCTGTGCCGGCTGCAGTACTCTGGTGTCTGTGGTGCCTGCGGTGGCTGCTGCAGTGGGTTTGTTGGCTGTGGTGGTGGCTGTGCCGGCTGCAGTACTCTGGTGGCTGTGGTGGTTGATGTTCTGGCTATGGTGGCCTGCTGGCTAGTATCTGCTGTGGGTACGGTGGCCGCAGCCGTGGCGGCTAGGGTGGCTGTGCTGGCTGCAGGACTCTGGTGCCTGCGGTGGCTGCTGCACTGGATTTATTGTCTGTGGTAGTGTCTGTGGCAGCTAGGGTGGCTGTGGTGGCTGCAGTACTCTGGTGTCTGTGGTGGGTGCAGTACTATGGCCTCTGTGGTGGGTGTGGTGGCTGCTGCAGTGGGTTTGTTGGCTGTGGTGGTGGCTGTGCCGGCTGCAGTACTCTGGTGTCTGTGGTGGGTGCGGTGGCCGCGGTGGTGGCTAGGGTGGCTGTGGTGGGTATGGTGACTGCACAGGCTGCAGTACTCTGGTGTCTGCAGTGGGTGTGGTGGTTGCGGGGTGTTTGTGGTGGGTGCGGTGGCTGCTGCAGTGGGTTTGTTGGCTGTGGTGGCTGCAGTACTCTGGTGTCTGCGGTGGTTGCGGGGGTGGCTGTGGTGGGTATGGTGACTGCACCGCCTGCAGTACTATGGTGTCTGTGGTGGGTGCGGTGGCTGCTGCAGTGGGTTTGTTGGCTGTGGTGGTGACTGCACCGGCTGCAGTACTCTAGTGTCTGTGGTGGGTGTGGTGGTCGCGGTGGTGACTGTGGTAGGTATGGTGACTGCACCGGCTGTAGTACTCTAGTGTCTGTGGTGGGTGTGGTGGCCGCGGTGGTGACTGTGGTAGGTATGGTGACTGCACCGGCTGCAGTACTCTAGTGTCTGTGGTGGGTGTGGTGGCCGCGGTGGTGACTGTGGTAGGTATGGTGACTGCACCGGCTGCAGTACTCTAGTGTCTGTGGTGGGTGTGGTGGCCGCGGTGGTGACTGTGGTAGGTATGGTGACTGCACCGGCTGGCGGCTGTAGTACTCTGGTGTCTGTGGTGGGTGGTGTAGTGACCTGCTGGTCACTGTTCTAGTTGTTGTTCGTGCCAGCCACACCCAGAGGGCTGGCTTACACCCCACCCCACACCCATCCAACACAGGCATCACAGTACATGGCTGTTGTGTCCCTAAAAAAGGGGAAAGAGAAGGGCTGGAGAAGAGGCTGTGCTAACACGATGCAAGGCCCAGCGCAGCTTGGGGTGAATGCGTGAGCAGCGCCTGGCCTGCACTGACTGCAGCGAAGGAGCAGTAAGGACAGCCGTCTACGGGGACGACGCCCGTGAATAGAGCCTTGCGCTAGGGCGAAGGCTCCTTGCAGTCTGCCCGTAGAAAGTTGAAATAAGGGGTGGTTGCAACTAGACGGATCTCTCCAGAGGGAATTGAGGCTATCGGAGAGTGCTGCAAGAGACGCTGGCCTGAGAGGAAGGCCCCGTCAATGAAAGAGAAAGGTCCGAGCCAAGCGGAACGCTGCAGCACCACCTAGTGGCAGCTGCATTGAACTGCCCCTGAGCCCACAGGCGTTGACTCACATGTCTCCCAATGATGTGCAGGTCACCAGTTTATGAGGTACTCAAGGACAAGACCCCGCAGTTGAGGGACAGCCTAGTGGGAATGTCAGGGCGAAGCTAGCCATGGAGGACACCTGCCGTTTTTAGACTGCCACGCACACAGGAGGCGCATCAGAAAAAGAGGTGAGGAGGTAGCCTCCCTGCAACCTCTTGTTACTCATTGACAAATGGCAGGGGCTGTGGACCTTTTGATAGGGGGTGTAGCCAGAGGCTGCCAGGAGAGCGCCATATGCCCCAGTGGGCTAGTAATCAATTGATGTGGAGAGACCTGTGCCCCTGAAAAGAATCTAGGCCCCCAGGCTGATCCGATGTCCCGGCCAGAGGGAATTACTTGTCTGAAGAGGAATGCAGTGTCACCTAGTGGCCATGGGTGGTCATTGCAGCCGTAAGGGCACCGGTGACAGAGAAAAGGCCTGGAGAACTCATGATGCTTGGCAGTGATTGAAGCATGGGGGGGAGCATCCAAGAGCATTGAACTGTGTTGCCCAGGAGAGGGAGCACCCTCAGATGAAGAAAGGAAAGTGCAAGGAGAGAAGTGCACCGAAGATCCGTCCCTAGACACTGACGGTACGGGCTGAAGCCCGAGAGCGAGAATTCAGTGACAATGACCAGCGAGGTCAGAGAGAGAAGATGACCTGCGAGAAGAGATTGCCTGCAAGAGGTCAGCGAAGATGACCTGCAAGAGGTCAGCGAAGACGACCTGCAAGAGGTCAGCGAGGATGACCTGCAAGAGGTCAGCAAAGACTACCTGCAAGAGGTCAGCGAGGATGACCTGCAAGAGGTCAGAGCGAAAATGACCTGCCAGAGGTCAGGGAAGACGACCGGAGAGAGATCAGAGAAACGATGACCGGCGAAAGGTTCGAGAAGATGACCTGTGAGAGGGCAGAGAAGAAAAGACCTGAAATCAAAGAATGAAGACCAAGGACGAGTAGTGAAAGGAAGAAGGTCACGACGAAAGGTCTGGTCACCGAACGAAGAGAATGCATTGTCCTAGGGGTAGGACAGGGCCAGGGAGACCCGTGGGAAGTGCACGTCACATGGAGAGGCCTGGTCAGAGAACAAGTGCAAGACCTGATGGGACTAGACCGCGTCGCAAAGTGAAAGAACCAGAACGAGGAAATCGCGTGGCATGACGCCACCACAGAAGAAATTTCAAGAAGAAGAGAAAAGAAGAGAGGAGTGTGTGATCAGACAACTCGCACACCAGAAGGTAAAGAAGATGACTGAGTGCAAGAACATCTGGAATGGAGCACAGTACCTTGGAAACATCGGTGGCACTATGAGAAGCTAGCTATCCAGGAGTCTTCGTAACGCCAAGTAAACCTGGTGACGGCAGAGGCAAGCAATCTGGACCATTTGTGACATCCACCTTTGGGGTCGCACGGGAGACTGGACGGTGAGACTGCTCGGACGTCCTGAAGAAGAGGATCCGACCACTCCACACCAGATCGTGGCGACCCAGGGGCAAAGGCCACTAGGGTCGCCGGTAAGAGCAGGTCCCGTCACGAGAGGTGAGTCTACAGCCGCTCCTCTGCAAGTCCCAGGAAGATGAAGATCTCGTGCTAGGTGGCAGGAGTAATCGTATCAGGAAACAACTACCCTCCAGGTGGAGCGAAGGACTTGAAGGGGGAACTCATAGCTCTTCCTCCACACACCTGAGAGGGTGGCGTTGGAGTGACACGGCGAAGTACACCCAGTCCAGTGGAAGTCTGGTGAAGAGGGCCTCCGGGACATCCCGGGAGAGGGGAACACCTGGGAGAGGAACATCCTGGTGAGAGAGGGATGTTTTCCAAGTACTCCTCCATTCAGTTGCTAGAAGAAATGCTGCCTTTGTGAAGATACAACAACAACCAGGACTGATTGGTGAAAACGTGGTATCTACCAGATTCACTATCACTCCACCCGCACCATCACAGAGAACTGTACACATAGAGACTTCGGGGTCAACTTCCACGCCTTGAGTCAGAGGAGGACCAGACCCGCAGGGCACCACTGAACAATGCCAAGCCGAACTGGTGATCCTAGCTGCAGTTGTACCATCGTCTTGTTTCTGCAAGCAGCTGAACAGACTCAGTGGAAGTTCCTATTTTTAGTTTTATTCTCTCCCACAGGTTGGACTTTGTTGTTCCAGTTTGAATAAAATTTGGAGGGATGTAGTGACCTGCTGGTCACTGATCTAGTTGTTGTTCGTGCCAGCCACTCCCCCAGGGCTGGCTTACACCCCAGCCCACGCCCATCCAACACAGGCGTCACAGGACATGTGACCCTGACAATAAAATGGAAAGGGCGCACGTGCCCAGTGCCAGTTCTACCAAGTAAGATACCCTGTCTGTGTCTTTACTATTACTGCATGGGGGCCTAGGGCCCCACAGTATTACAGGTGGGGTAGCTGCAGTAGTGACATTGGTGGGTACGGTGACTGCACCGGCTGCAGTAATCTGGTGTCTGCGGTGGCTGCTGCAGTGGGTTTGTTAGCTGTGGTGGTGTCTGTGGTGGCGAAGGTGGTTGTGGCGGTTGCAGTTCTCTGGTGTCTGCGGTGGCCGCGGTGGTGGGTGCAGTTCTCTGGTGTCTGCGGTGGCTGCTGCAGTGGGTTTGTTGGCTGTGGTGGTGGCGAAGGTGGCAGTGGTGGCTGCAGTACTCTGGTGTCTGCGGTGGCTGCTGCAGTGGGTTTGTTGGCTGTGGTGGTGTCGGTGGTGGCGAAGGTGGCTGTGGTGGCTGCAGTACTCTGGTGTCTGCTGTGGGTGCGTGGCTGCTGCAGTGGGTTTGGTGGCTGTGGTGATGGCTGTGGTAGGTGCAGTACTCTGGTGTCTGCGGTGGCTGCTGCAGTGGGTTTGTGGCTGTGGTGGTGGCTGTGGTAGGTGCAGTACTCTGGTCTCTGTGGTGCCTGCGGTGGCTGCTACAGTGGGTTTGTTGGCTGTGGTGGTGGCGAAGGTGGCGAAGGTGGTTGCAGTTCTCTGGTGTCTGCGGTGGCTGCTGCAGTGGGTTTGTTGGCTGTGGTGGTGGCTGTGGTAGGTGCAGTACTCTGGTGTCTGCGGTGGCTGCTGCAGTGGGTTTGTTGGCTGTGGTGGTGTCTGTGGTGGCGAAGGTGGTTGTGGCGGTTGCAGTTCTCTGGTGTCTGCGGTGGCTGCTGCAGTGGGTTTGTTGGCTGTGGTGGTGTCGGTGGTGTCGAAGGTGGCTGTGGTGGCTGCAGTACTCTGGTGTCTGCGGTGGCTGCTGCAGTGGGTTTGTTGGCTGTGGTGGTGTCGGTGCTGGCGAAGGTGGCTGTGGTGGCTGCAGTACTCTGGTGTCTGCTGTGGGTGCGTGGCTGCTGCAGTGGGTTTGGTGGCTGTGGTGATGGCTGTGGTAGGTGCAGTACTCTGGTGTCTGCGGTGGCTGCTGCAGTGGGTTCGTGGCTGTGGTGGTGGCTGCAGTGGTTGCAGTACTCTGGTGTCTGTGGTGTCTGCGGTGGGAGCTGCAGTGGGTTCGTGGCTGTGGTGGTGGCTCCGGTGGGTGCAGTACTCTGGTGTCTGTGGTGCCTGCGGTGGCTGCTGCAGTGGGTTTGTTGGCTGTGGTGGTGGCTGTGGTGGCGAAGGTGGTTGTGGTGGTGGCTGTGGTGGTGTCGGTGGTGGCGAAGGTGGCTGTGGTGGCTGCAGTACTCTGGTGTCTGCTGTGGGTGCGTGGCTGCTGCAGTGGGTTTGGTGGCTGTGGTTATGGCTGTGGTAGGTGCAGTACTCTGGTGTCTGCGGTGGCTGCTGCAGTGGGTTTGTGGCTGTGGTGGTGGCTGCGGTGGTTGCAGTACTCTGGTGTCTGTGGTGTCTGCGGTGGCTGCTGCAGTGGGTTTGTTGGCTGTGGTGGTGTCTGTGGTGGCGAAGGTGGTTGTGGTGGCTGCAGTTCTCTGTTGTCTGCGGTGGCTGCTGCAGTGGGTTTGTTGGCTGTGGTGGTGGCGAAGGTGGCAGTGGTGGCTGCAGTACTCTGGTGTCTGCGGTGGCTGCTGCAGTGGGTTTGTTGGCTGTGGTGGTGTCTGTGGTGGCGAAGGTGGTTGTGGTGGCTGCAGTTCTCTGTTGTCTGCGGTGGCTGCTGCAGTGGGTTTGTTGGCTGTGGTGGTGGCGAAGGTGGCAGTGGTGGCTGCAGTACTCTGGTGTCTGCGGTGGCTGCTGCAGTGGGTTTGTTGGCTGTGGTGGTGTCGGTGGTGGCGAAGGTGGTTGTGGCGGTTGCAGTTCTCTGGTGTCTGCGGTGGCTGCTGCACTGGGTTTGTTGGCTGTGGTGGTGGCTGTGGTTGTGGTGGTGGCTGTGGTGACTGTGATGTCTGTGGTGGCTGCAGTGGCGGCCAGGCACAGGGGCGTCAAGCCTCCGGCCCCACTCCTCCTCGGCACGTGCCGGCTCTGTGGCGCGCTCCAGCCGGGAGAGCGGGAGACGAAGGATGACAGCAGCGCTCCCTCGCCTGCCTCATGAATATTAATGAGCTGCTCATTAACATGCAGGGCACAGCAGGATGGAGCGCTGGGAGCGAGGCCGCCTCTTGCTAGGCGCATCCTCCCGCTCTGCAGAGGAGCCGGGAGCCGGAAGCCGGCCTCGGCGCTAATCACTCCTCTGACAAGGCGCCTCGTTAATTGAAGATATTTCTGGCGCCTGAGCCCCGCCAGCGCTGGCCTCTTGGCGTGTGAAACACTAGCTGCACCCCGGCGTGCGTGCAGCCCTGCTGAGGCAGCAGGCAGGCTGCTTGTGTCTCTGAGACCCCCCCTGCTCCTGGGGAGGGGGCCAAGGCGCCTGTCAAGAGATGAAAGCAGCTCCCTGACAGCTGTAGCGCCTCGAAGCGCCTCGAAGCGCCGACCTCGCAGCAGCTGCTGGTGGTACTGACCGGGACACTGCCCTGCGGGTGATGATGAAGAGCTGTGCACGTGAGCCTGACTCTGGCCACCGTGCACAGGGTCACTGGTGTATAACAGCAGCCGCTATGACTCTGCCGCCGCTATGACTCGTGACATCATCGGACTCTGGAGCTGCTATGACTCGTGACGCCATCGGACTCGAGCCGCTAAGACTCGTGACGCCATCGGACTCGAGCCGCTATGGCTCGTGACGTCACCGCACTCTGGAGTTGCTATGGCTCGTGACGTCATCGGACTCTAGGGCCGCTAAGACTCGTGACGCCATCGGACTCGAGCCGCTATGGCTCGTGACGTCATCGGACTCTGGAGCCGCAATGACTCGTGACGTCAGCGGGCTCTGGAGCCGCTATGACTCGTGACGTCAGCGGGCTCTGGAGCCGCTATGACTCGTGACGTCATCGGACTCTAGGGCCGCTAAGACTCGTGACGCCATCGGACATCGGACTCGAGCCGCTATGGCTCGTGACGTCATCGGACTTTGGAGCCGCTATGACTCGTGACGTCATCGGACTCTAGGGCCGCTAAGACTCGTGACGCCATCGGACTCGAGCCGCTATGGCTCGTGACGTCATCGGGCTCTGGAGCCGCTATGACTCGTGACGTCAGCGGGCTCTGGAGCCGCTATGACTCGTGACGTCATCGGACTCTAGGGCCGCTATGACTAGTGACGTCATCGGACTCTGGAGCCGCAATGACTCGTGCCGTCATCGGACTCTGGAGCCGCTATGACTAGTGACGTCATCGGACTCTGGGGACTCTGGCCTTTCCTCTGATCAGGGCCCAGGTCCATGTGATGTCCTCTGATAGCAGCTGTTACAAAGTCACACTACGGGACATGTCAGCGTTCTGCTGATTGGTGGGTTCGAAACACAAAGATCAGCCGTTTGTGCCATAGAGTCTCGCTGACAAGTGTGCGTCGACCCTGAGGGTTGGTGGGTGCGTGGATGGCGCAGAGTTTGTGCTACCGGCACCCCTAGTGTGTACCTCTTGCTGTTTTTTTTAGGTGTAGACTAGGGGCAGCTTTAACTATATCACCAGCGTCACTGATTCCCCAAGAACTGTGATAAAAAGGCACCCATATCTAGACAGAGTCAGCCCTCTTCACTCACCCGATGGTACATGCTGATCTTCTTGCACCGGATTCAGTAACCACAAAAAGATTATAGTCCTACGTCTGCCTCCGCAAGGGAACATACACTCAAAGTTTGAACATCTTCCGCATTAAGATACATATCTTGCGTTCCAGCAGCAGAAAATCCTTTCCCCCACATCCGTACTGTGGTACTGTAAGCTGGGGGGGGGGTACATCTACTTGTCCAAGGACAAAATAAACATGGACACTTCCTGTCCCTGACCCCAAACAATATATTCTGGGCATTGGGCGATAGGAATTCCCCACCGCTGCGGCTGTGCTACGGTTACCCACCAGCGACTAATTCATTTTACCTGGTGGCTGAGGGTGGTGGGCACTGGTACTTAGTTTTAGGCACTCTCACTCTCACTTTTCTTCATCAGACTTTGACCCATAGCAAGCGATGAAGGCAGAAAAAGCAGAAAGTAGAGGGAGAAACAGGAAAACAGTAGCAAAGCAGGTATGAAAAACAGTTGCAAGAGTGTCATACCGGGACAGGCAATCAATCAATCAATCAATCACGGCATTTATAGAGCGCGCTACTCACCCGGGAGGGTCTCAAGGCGCTGGGGGAGGGGGTAAGTTACTGCTCGAACAGCCAGGTCTTGAGCTGCTTCCTGAAGGCGAGATGGTCCTGGGTTCGCCGAAGGTGAGTGGGGAGGGAGTTCCAGGTCTTGGCCGCCAGGTAGGAGAAGGATCTTCCTCCGGCGGTGGTTCTGCGGATGCGTGGTACGGTGGCGAGGGCGTGGCTGGTTGATCGTAGCTGGCGTGTGGGCGTGTAGAAGGACATGCGGTCGTTGAGGTACTTTGGGCCCAGGTCGTGGAGGGCCTTGTGTGCGTGGGTGAGGAGTCTGAACGTGATTCTCTTGCTGACGGGGAGCCAGTGCAGGTCTTTCAGGTGTACGGTGATGTGGCTGTGTCGGGGATGTCCAGGATGAGTCGTGCGGAGGCGTTCTGGATGCGCTGGAGTCTCTTTTGAAGTTTGGCTGTGGTTCCGGCGTAGAGGGTGTTCCCATAGTCCAGTCGGCTGGTGACGAGTGCCTGGGTGACGGTCTTCCTGGTTTCAGTGGGGATCCATCTGAAGATCTTGCGGAGCATGCGCAGGGTGTTGAAGCATGAAGATGAGACGGCGTTGACTTGTCTGGTCATCGATAGGGAGGAGTCCAGGATAAAGCCCAGGTTGCGTGCGTGGTCCGTTGGCTTGGGTGCGGTGCCCAGGGCCGGGGGCCACCAGGAGTCGTCCCAGGCGGAGGGTGATGAGCCCAGGATGAGGACTTCCGTCTTGTCTGAGTTCAGTTTAAGGCGGCTGTTCCTCATCCAGTCGGCGACGTCTCTCATCCCGTCGTGCAGGTTGGCTCTGGCGGTGGTGGGGTCGTTGGTGAGGGAGAGGATCAGCTGGGTGTCGTCGGCGTAGGAGATGATGTTGAGGTTGTGTCGGCGTGCGATGGCTGCGAGGGGGCTCATGTAGACGTTGAAGAGGGTCGGGCTGAGTGAGGATCCTTGTGGAACGCCGCAGATGACTTCGGTGGCTTCGGATCTGAACGGGAGAGGCGGACTCTCTGGGTTCTTCCGGCGAGGAACGAGATGATCCATTCCAGTGCTTTCTCTCGGATTCCGATGTTGCTGAGGCGCTTCACTAGGGTGCGGTGGCAGACGGTGTCGAACGCCGCGGAGAGGTCCAGGAGGATGAGGGCAGCTGTTTCCCCGTTGTCGGTTAGGGTTCTGATGTCGTCGGTGGCTGCGATAAGGGCGGTCTCGGTGCTGTGGTTGGCCCGAAACCCGGACTGCGAGGGGTCGAGGGATCCATTCGTCTCGAGGAAGGCGGCAAGCTGTCTGTTGACGGTCTTCTCGATGACTTTGGCCGGAAACGGAAGGAGCGAGATGGGGCGGTAGTTCTTGAGGTCGGTGGGGTCCGCCGTTGGTTTCTTCAGGAGGGCGGTAAGCTCGGCGTGCTTCCAGCTCTCCGGGAAGGTGGCGGTGTGGAAGGAGGAGTTGATGATGTCCCGGAGATGGGGTGCGATGGTGGCGTCGGCTTTGTTGAAGATGTGGTGTGGGCAGGGGTCGGTTGGTGATCCGGAGTGGATGGAGTTCATCGTGCGGGTGGTGTCTTCGGTGTTGATCGGGGTCCAGTTGCAGAGGGTGGTGGTGGCGGGCATTGGTTCGGCGGTAGGGTGCGTTGTTTGTGCGTCGAAGCTGTTGTGTATGTCGGTGATCTTGCGGTGGAAGAACGCGGAGAGTGAGTTGCAGAGGTCTTGCGAGGGGGTGATGTCGTTGTTTCCGGCGCTGGGGTTGGAGAACTCTTTGACGATGCTGAAAAGTTCCTTGCTGTCATGGGCGTTGTTGTCCAGTCGTTCTTTCAGGCAGTCCTGAATACAGAAAGATGTTACTCATGGACCCCATAAAATGGAGGCCAATGAGAGGCGGTGGAGTCCCAAAGAGCAGAGTGTGACAATTTATACATTTATTTGAAAACAAAACGGGCCCAAAGAAACTAGTGGCAAGGACAAATGTAAAAGCAAATCCTTTCGGTCTTACTTAATTGATCACAAACAGGTTGCATTTAAAAAATATCTAATGGGGTTAATGCACCTACTGTAGAGATCTGTAAGTTAGGAGTACTCAGTTGGTGAATGACTCACAGAAGCTGTGTGAAGACTGCTAAGGCATACGTTTAGAACACTACTGCTTTTTCCTCAAACTTTCATTATTCTAAGGTTGCTAAAAAGGTTCCTTTGGTTAATAATAAACATGTTAGTAAGTGATACATACATGGTCATTAGTGCAATTACTCATATAGATAGGTACGCCTGACATTCCCACAGAGAATGAATATCTCTTACATACCAAGCTTAGAAAATTTAAAAAAAACTGCAGCCTAATCGGTTCATCTCCTAAGCATCTGTGAAGTGAAAAGCAGATAGTCTTGGGTGACATTGGCATCAAGGTGGGCAGCTCCAGCTAGAACCCTGCAAGGCCAAGACTCGAAGGAAATGATTGTCAGTGGCCCTTTCAGTGTGGCATCTGAGTTGGGCACAACTAGAGACTTCCCTCGCTCTTGTAGGTTGCTGCCCTGGACACAAAGCATACAAAGTGCAGGCCCTGCTGAATGTGTCTAGGTGTCAACAGATGGCACAGGGACAAAGTCAGCACATGACACAGATCCGGCTCGATGAAGGCTGCCGGATACACTGTCCCGCCAGATCCCAGCAATGGAGAGGCGATGTAGGCTGGTGCAAGAAAGAAGCATGACGTGGAATCACAACTGGGCAATCTTGCTCAATGGCAACACCAGCAATGGGCTGCAAGCTCCTAGGGGACAACATTGGGCGCCTGCACTTACACCGATTCATTTTGAGCAAATTAAGCACTGTTGACAGCCCTACGCTCACTGTTGCTTGGTAAACGGCGTAAATTGACAGTCTACGAGTTATTGTTCTCTCTGGACCCAGAAGCAGATGGAGACATCAACTCCAGTGTCACTATCCACTCTCTGCGTGTCTGAGAAAAGAGGTTTTACAAGCACTGCTCGATGGCTCACAGACCTAGTGGGGCAATCCCGGAGTCACTGATACATGCCAGTGACATTATAATTTCTCATCTATCTCAGTCATCTGTCATCAAGTGGCAAGGAGATGGCGCAGATGACACCATTGAGTCAATGCTCAATACGTAGCAAATAGCTGAGACATGCGCCAGCTGTAGGTGGTGCTGGGTAAGGTGGAACACAAATAACTTCAAGGTTACTGCTCTTTGGCATGGTAGTGAGTGATACGTGACAGCCCACGATCACCACTAAAGAGTATCTCAGTCAGAGGCCAAGAACAATCCCACAGAGCTGCTGCTAGAGGTGGGGCATTGCAAGGGTTCCCTCTCACCAAGTGGACTCACCCTACTGGCGGCTCCACTGGCGTAGTGGAAAGCAGCTCTGTTAAAACCAATGAAACAAGCACTCAGCAGCAGCACACTTTGGAAGATAACAGGAAGTAGGCGGAGCACAAAAAAGTAACACGACAATGAAAATAAAATGAGGACAAAGTGCGATTCCACAATGTACTGAGCTAATAGAAACAGAAGAAGGTGTTAAGGAACGCCACTATCTGCTGTGTGTAAATGTTATGGCCATCTTTGAGATCTGCAATAGGTTAAGACAAAGTCCAACCATACCGGTGGCGGCTCCTCCGCTAAGGCGGAGGAGTGTCGCCCCACTGCTTTTTTGCAGTGACATAAAGGGAAAATAAAATGATAATAACTTGCGTTATTATGTTATTATCATTTTATTTTCTCCTACTTCCGCCCGCTTTGCGTTAGGGGGCTGGGGCAGGAGTGGTAGCACCCTCCTAAAGTGCGCAGTGACTGCTTGCCCGGCCCTCTCGGGCCGCCCAAAACAGTCTTGCGTACTTCACATGTTCTCCATGCAGGCTGCATTACAGCCTACACGGAGAACATGCCCAGGCCTCCCAGTCAGCGTCTGAGCGCCGAAACACAGCGCTCAGACCAATCACAATGCTGCTAAAGCAGTATTGTGATTGGCGGACTGACCGCCTGGGTGTGCTTCCGGTAAGGCCGAGCGAGGGAGGACTACGGAGGCAAGGAAGTGGCGAGAAGGTAAGTTTTATTTAATTTGTTTTTATTCTCGCTTCCCCCCGCGTCCACCCCCCCTCCCGCGCCCGTCCCCCTACCTCCGATCAGTGCCGGCCGCCGCTGAACCATACGTGAGGGAGGGAGGATTTGCGTAGTTAAAGTGAGGCCCCCTCACTTTTTACACTCACTTTGGAAAACGTTCTCAATTTTCAGCAATTTTACAAACATGAGGAAGGCGATAACAATTGAATGGTTTTTGTACCCTGGTGGCGTCTTCTTAACTCTTCCCTCAGCTCTGATTTAGCCTTGTGCTCTGTAAACTGCGGCCACACGTATATTAGGGTCTACCACGACCATAAGTTAGTTCATGGAAAGGTACTATGACTGGAAAGAAATACACCAGTAACTCATAAACAACCAGTGGGACAGCGACAAGTAGGGAGTTGAGTCCCCAAGGGGGAGAACTGAAATTAACAAGCGGTACTTGCAAATCTTAGAGACAGCACTTGTGCTGCCTAGGCTTGACCTAAAAAAGTCCCACAAAGTGGATAAAAACCCAACTTTGGTACCGGGAAACAGATAAGAAAGCACACGAGAAACAACACAGGAACAACAGGAAACAGCATTCTACAGCCAATAGAAATGGAGGAAAAGTAAGTGGCAAGCACAGGAACCAATGAAAAGCAAGGAAAGCAAAGGGGCAGGATGTAAGCCCCTTTTAAGATATATTAAATACAATAGATTTCACAAGAACAGCACAAGCGCTGTGCAGGCGAAACCTAAAAATTGGCTTAGGGCAGCGCCACAAGTCTTTTTGCTGCGCTGCCCTATGCCAATTTGAAAGGGCATTCCTGTCTTTTCTGCCTACGCAGACGCACAATTTGGTGCCTAGCACTAATCCAGGCACCCTTGTACTATGGTGCAAGGGTGTCTGTGTTCTTCGTAGGATTGTTTTTGTGCAGGAAGGGGCACCTTCCTGCACAAAAACAATCAATGGAGGCATTTGCATCGTTCTACATAGAAAGAGGAACAAGCATTGGCATAGCCAATATGTCTCGCCTTTGGGGCCTTATAAGTGTTTAGCCAGAGCTATTGACTTTGCCAATGTCTTCAAGCTGTGCTGTAGAGAAGTGTGGCTGCTGTGCAGCATGCTGAAAAGTTATAATAAAAAAGTGTCAGAAGCATTTTTGTTACCTTATATATGACCAAGAAGGCATTATGTACAACTGAACAACCATATTAAAAAAAGTATTTACAATAAAAAATTTCCTCAGTTTTCTTTTGACCTTGCAATGCTGGTAACTTGTTTCTGCCTATTCCAATGGTTGTTTGTTAAAGCTTTTTTTTGAGGGGGTATAAACAATCGGAGGGTGAAGGTTGGGAACTAGTACCTGTATTATAACACTAGCAGCTGCCAGACGCTAGGGGAGAATCAACAGATGCCAGATTCCGAGAGCAGGCTGAGGTGGTGCTGAGTGATGCTGAGGTGGTAGTGGTGGTGGTGGTGGTGACTGGTGCGGAGACGATGCTGAGGTGATGCTGAATGATACTCCGGTCTTGCTGAGTGATGATGATGTGGTGGTGTACTAGTGCAAAGGCGATGCTGAGTGATACTGATGTGGTGCTGAGTGATGCTGTGGTGCTGCTGAGTGATATTGTCTTGGCACTGAGTGATGCTGTGGTGGCGCTGAGTGATGCTGTTGTGGCGCTGAGTGATGCTGTGGTGGTGCTGAGTGATGCTGTGGTGGCCCTGAGTGATGCTGTGGTGGTGCTGAGTGATGCTGTGGTGCTGCTGAGTGATGCTGTGGTGCTGCTGAGTGATGCTGTGGTGGTGCTGAGTGATGCTGTGGTGGCGCTGAGTGATGCTGTGGTAGCGCTGAGTGATGCTGTGGTGGCGGTGAGTGATGCTGTGGTCGTGCTGAGTGATGCTGTGGTGGTGCTGAGTGATGCTGTGGTGGCGCTGAGTGATGCTGTGGTAGCGCTGAGTGATGCTGTAGTGGCGCTGAGTGATGCTGTGTTGGCACTGAGTGATGCTGTGGTGGCGCTGAGTGATGCTGTGGTGGCGCTGAGTGATGCTGTGGTGGTGCTGAGTGATGCTGTGGTGGCCCTGAGTGATGCTGTGGTGGTGCTGAGTGATGCTGTGGTGCTGCTGAGTGATGCTGTGCTGGTGCTAAGTGATGCTGTGGTGGCGCTGAGTGATGCTGTGGTGGCGGTGAGTGATGCTGTGGTGGTGCTGAGTGATGCTGTGGTGGTGCTGAGTGATGCTGTGGTGGCGCTGAGTGATGCTGTGGTGGCGCTGAGTGATGCTGTGTTGGCACTGAGTGATGCTGTGTTGGCGCTGAGTGATGCTGTGTTGGCGCTGAGTGATGCTGTTGTGGCCCTGAGTGATGCTGCGGTGACCCTGAGTGATGCTGTGGTGGCGCTGAGTGATGCTGTGGTGGCGCTGAGTGATGCTGTGGTGTTGCTGAGTGATGCTGTGGTGGCCCTGAGTGATGCTGTGGTGCTGCTGAGTGATGCTGTGGTGGTGCTGAGTGATATTGTTGTGGCGCTGAGTGATGCTGTGGTGGCCCTGAGTGATGCTGTGGTGGTGCTGAGTGATGCTGTGGTGGTGCTGAGTGATGCTGTGGTGGCGCTGAGTGATGCTGAGGTGGCACTGAGTGATGCTGTGGTAGCCCTGAGTGATGCTGTGGTGCTGCTGAGTGATGCTGTGGTGGTGCTGAGTGATGCTGTGGTGACGCTGAGTGATGCTGAGGTGGCGCTGAGTGATGCTGTGGTGGCCCTGAGTGATGCTGTGGTGGTGCTGCGTGATGCTGTGGTCGTGCTGAGTGATGCTGTGGTCGTGCTGAGTGATGCTGTGGTGGTGCTGAGTGATGCTGTGGTGGTGCTGAGTGATGCTGTGGTGGCGCTGAGTGATGCTGTGGTGGTGCTGAGTGATATTGTTGTGGCACTGAGTGATAATGTGGTGGCCCTGAGTGATGCTGTTATTTATTTTAGTAGCGGGATGATGGCTTCTTGCCTGGCTATCAAGCCGACCAAAGCAGGAATCATTATGACAAAGGTCAACAGTCACTGGGAGAATCTAGTGTTGGTATCACCCAAGGTAAAGCACAGGTTGATATTTTTGAATTAGAAATCTCTAATGCTTGGCAGCACGTTTAGCAATGCACAACCAATGATGCTAGTGACAACCAACGCCTCACAAACAGGATGGTTCACACATGTTTGGCTTATTGATTCAAGGGATGTGTCTCCATATGAGGTTCAGTAGCATGAGAACGTTTTGCACTTGAGAGCAGTTTAGCTCTAAAAAACCTTTAAAATTTTGAAATACAAGACAATATTAGTTCAGGGAGGCGACATTGATAGCGCACTAAATTGAAACGCAGTGAAACCCACTACACTTACAGTACCCAATGATAACACAGTATTTGGCTTAATATTGTCAAATCCATCTGTTGGTGGAGAACTCCTCTTAAGTGGCCAATAATTTTGCAGTTTTATGAAGTAGGGATCATCAAGAGACGTGCAAGGGGGTGGTGATGTTAACTTTCTTCTGAGAGTACAGCACTCCTAAAATAGAACTCTTCCCCGCCAACGAGAGCAAATAATACCTACATTATTCCTGCAGATATACACAATACCAGGTGTCAATGTTTCTAATGGCTCTCGTGTGTGAAGCAGACGTACTCTCAACTACTGAAGATGTCATTTCAGGCATGGTGGAAGCTGCCATGTTTGACAGGCTTGTTAAACCAACAGAGTTGATATATTCCATACCAAGACACAAAAGCACAATCTAGCCATCTTGGAATTTAGCTATTTAAAGTTAATCAGCCCAAAAACTGACTGAAAACCCGTAAGTATGTTTTTTTAAATAAAAAAAAAAACATAGTTCTTGCTAGACCTAAAAATATATGCTCCAAATGTTAGCGGTGAAATAATACCGTTCCAAGATGGCCGCCTCTTTGGTGACGCTACGGTTCACACCAGGTACATTTATCGGGAAAGTCGCGTCTTGGCCAAAGGGGGCGGTGCTTTTAAATGGCGGCGCTGGCTGGGTGTCGGTGCATTCTGAGGGCACGCGGCCCAGTATTGACATTCTGCCGATACAAATACAAGAAGAAATGGGTAAGGCGCTATCGTTGTACCCCGGTGCATAAAAGGGGTCCTGTGCTTCTGTCCATGCACTGTTTGTGGTTGCGAACTAGTAGCAAGCAAACAAAGTATCCATGCACGGCTTATAGAAACAAGACAGTGAAGTTGTAAGGGAAGTGGGCAGGGAGAAACGTGTGTTCTAACAGATGAAAGAAGGGTGAGAGCAAACCGACGCAAATGGAAATTGAGGGCTTGATGAGATTGTCGTTTTTTTGCATTGGAATATTTTGTTGTCAAATCCTTAAATTGTTTGAAATTAAAACACACTTTTTAATCTCTTAAAAGGGTTCGTACAAATGTAAATGGTCTGTTAGAAACGAAACTCAAATGGAGCAGCAGAGCTCCCCGGTCGCAGCAGCTTCGATCGAAGCACAACAGCTGGTCTTTTCCAGCTACGGCTGATAAGAAGCTTAAAAGACGCGCGGCCGCGAGACGCGCTCTGTGGTGGGGGAGGGGGAGGAGCGTTGAAGCGCGCGCTTGGGAGAGCAAGCGAGAGGAAAGCCAGATGGCGCCTGATCGCGCTCTGTAAGGGTGCCCGCGAGCGATGCGAGGAATGCGCGTTACTGTGCGCGTAACCGCACGCTCTAGGCCAGACAAAAAGCTGTGGTCGGCTTTTTAAAGCCCACTCATTAAATGTCTCGCCAGTGCAGCGCATGCGCTGGCTCAGGCGAGACCTAAAAAACTAGGAGAAATGAAATATTTCTCCTCGTACTGCCTGCTCTAGAGAGGCGTAAGGTTTTGCCACTGCCCCAGGTGTACATGATTTTGTAAATCGGGGGCATCGTCAAAATCCATGGGTGTTGCATGGGAACATCCACTGCAACGCCCATGGAATGCTTCCTTGATGCAGAGTAAGGCAACGCAGCACTTTGCACTGCCTTGCCTTACTCCATATCTATGAGGCTATGCAAAGCCACGCAGGGTGGCTTTGTTTCGCCTCATAGATATGATTGAGAGGCCTGCGCCACCAGAGCATCAATAAAAGTGACGCTCCGGTGTAAATGAGGCCTTGTGGGGCATATTTAGAAGAAATTATGCATCGCTGCGCCAAGGCAGCGATCCATCAACATTTCTTGTGTCTGTGTGAAAAATCCTTACAACACCATGGATGCGCCTCATTTATGGGAAGGGTGCTGCAAGGCATCAGGCCCAAAAGTGGCGCATTGCTGTAGTTGGTCATAAAACTGACTCAACTACAGCAATGAGCCCAAAAACTTGCGATGCGTCAGTTTTGACTGACGCAAGTGGCCTACTGTATGGGGAGCCAATGTAAGGGAGTGTCGAATGGTGAAAAACTCACCTTGCACTCTATTACATTGGTCCTGGATGTCACGCATGCAAATGAGCATATAGTGTACTTATGTTTACCACTATAACTACGTAAGTGTGACATAAGGCATTAATGGTGTGTAACGTGTGATTTACTGTGCTACTTACCTTATGTGTGTACTTACCTGTTGAGGAGATGTGACTTGATTGCAGATTACACTGTTTCAAGTCACTTCAGCTGGGCAAATTCCTCTGAAACAGCAAATGCTTCATTCCTACACCTGGGTTTTAGAAGCGTAGCAATTTTGACTCATCTCAAGCTCAGCTGCCCACCTCCTGAAGATGTGTTACTTTGGGAAAAAGTCATAAATTCCACAGCGTCAGATTTATGGGGTATTTTAGGTGGGAACGCCCAGCTTGCATATATTAAAACTAATGTGATGCAGCTGATTCCGACGAAGGAAGAAACCTATGCAGGCCGACGGAAAGCGACGCATCAGCCTAGATGTGTCACCTTGTAAATATAGAGCAATGACAGTGCTGCCGCTAGGTTAAAAAAAAAAATGATGCGGCGACGGCGCCAGCTCCTTGTAAATATGCCCCTAAGTGTCTGTACACCAAAACCTGATCACATGTGCAGAGCTGTCTTAAGAGGGGCGCCCTTTAGTGCCAGGGTGGGCTTGCCCAGGGCAGATGAGCCACTCCTTTTTTGTTATGTCTTTTGTATTTTTGTAATTTCCTCTTAGCACACTGCATATGTTTGAAAAAATAAATAAACACTGCACACTTGCCAAGGCCAGAACTATTGGCTTTGCCCTGTGTTAGACTTGGCTTTTTCAGCGGGTTTACCCCCAGACTTTTTGCTTTTTGGCCTCCTGTTTTTGACCCTGTGTGTGTTGGTTTTAGGACTCTGGGCACTTTACCACTGCTAATCAGTGCTAAAGTGCATATGCTCTCCGTGTAAATTGTGTTATGGATTGGTGTTTCCATGATTGGCTTATTTGATTTATGTGTCAGTCCCTTGTAAAGTGCACTGAGAGTGCCAGGGCCTATAGATCAAATGCTGTTGGTGGGCTGCAGCACTGGATTGTGCCACCCACGCAAACAGCCCGTAAAGTGTAACTCTGGCCTGCCATTGCAGAGCCTGTGCGCAGCCTGGGGCTGCCATGTCGACTTGGCAAGTGCACACACTTGCAAGTCCCTAAACCTTCCCTTTTCTACATGTTAGTCACCCCTAAGGTAGGCCCAAGGTACCCCTGTGGGCAGGGTGCATTGTATGTGAAAGGTAGGACATGCCCTGGTGTGTGTGGCATGTCCTGATAGTGAATTACAGCCTATTTCGTTTTTCCCTATTGCAAGGCTACCTGTTCCCCATAGGCCAGAATGGGCAGTTTTGATTATTACAGCTTATAATCCTAACTGACCCAGGGAACATGGTAGAAATTCGAGTTTAGTATGCCTGGACTCAGAATGATAAAATGCATCTTTTAGTGAAGTTGGTTTTAACATTCTGTGTTTGAAAATACCACTTTTAGAAAGTGGGTATTTTCTTGTCTAACCATCCAAGCCTGCCTCTGCTAGGTTGTGTATTCCTTGTCTGGAGTGTGAGTGACAGGGGCTGGGGGATGCCAGGAGACAGGGTGAGTCAGCACAGGGCTGAATAGCAAGATCTACATGTAGATGGGTGGGAGGAGATGCAAAGGGCTGTGCCTTCCCTCCACAATGCTGGCTCCACCTCCTGTGGTGCGTCTGATGTCCCTGGCCTGCACTGTGAAAGGAAAGAAGGAGTCTTGTCAACAAAGTGCTCCAGGACTGACCAGAACTGGTTTGGACTAGGCAAAGGCCTCTCTGCCTTCAGAGAACAAAGAGAAATTGAGGATAAAAAGGGGGACAAAAACCCCAGAAGATTAGATTACTTCTGAACTAAGGAACCTGCCAGGAAGAAGGACCGGGAAAGCTGGAGGAGGAGTACTGCCCCTATGCTGCGTGTTATGGGGTTGGCCTGCAGTGGTTGCTTCTGTCTTGGGTAGGGAAAGGACTGGACGGTGCTTTCATCATCCTGCTGTTAGAGTTTTCTCCAAGGGCTTGAAGTAGAGCTTGCCTCCTGTTGGAAGTCTCAGGGATAGAAAAGACTTCAGGGAACTCTTTGGATCAAGAAGACTGCCAAGAAGAAGAGCTGGAGAAGCTGTGAGGAGGAACTACCACTTTGCTGTGTGCTTTGCTGTGTTGGCCTGCAGTGGCTGCTTCTGTCTTGGGCAGTGAAAGGATTGGAACTGAACTTTCTGCAATCTACTTTGTGAGTGTCTCAGAGGGCTTGAGGTAGAGCTGGCCCCCTGTTCAAGAAGTCTCAGGAACAGCAAAGACTTCAAGTTCTTCTGCCCTCAGCCCTGGGGACTGTGTGTTTTGTGCTGCAACAGAAGAAAAGCAACTCGACGACGTCGACGACGATGCTGCCGACTCCGTGTCCCAACGGCACCGCAGAGGGCACCGCCGCAACGCTGCACCACGACCCTGGTCTCACCGACGACGCCTGCTGACGCCGCCACCGAGCCGCTGCTCGCACCGCGACCTGTGGGCACCGCACTCCGCACCGCCTCGCTTCACGACGACGCCGTGGCCTTCCCGGCGACGACGCTCCACGCCGGACTCGACGCCGCTGCTTGCACCGTGGTTCGGGGGCACCGCTCGTAAGTTACACGATGCACCGCCCTCATCCCGCACCGCAGCCTTGGCCCACCGACGCCGGTGCCATCGACTCCAAGTTCGTCAGCCGACGACAGCGCTGCAGCTACGACGACGCCGCTGCTGCACCGTGACCTGCCAGCACCGTGACGAGCACCGCCTTCATCTCACACCGCGACCCTGGTCTCACCGACGACGCCATCCGACGCCGCCACCGAGCCGCTGCTCGCACCGCGACCTGAGAGCACCGCACGCCGCACCGCTGCACTTCGCACCGCAGCACCCGACGCCGGCCGACGCCAGCGCTCCTGACTTCAACAGAGGAGATCGATCTGCAACGCGTGTGACTTCGAGGGCCCCGACGCCGCCGCACCGACCTCCGGAACCGACGCCTGCGGACGCCGTGTTTTTGGAAGCTCACCGCGAGGTCATCGAGGCCCTGCATTTCTTAAAGGTACTGTTTGCGGGTCTTCCCGACACCGTAGTTGACCTGCGACGCCGCGGTCAGCCAGAACTGTTTGGATTTGTTTGTTCACGACGCCGTGATAGCCCTGGACGGAGCTATCGACATCAAGGAACTGTTTTTAAAGACATTTTGAGAAGTAACTATTTCTGAAGTACTGTACAGTGGATTTTTATCGTATTTGGTCTTGTTTAAAGTATATAAAAATATTGGATATTTTTCTAAACTGGTGTGGTGTCAGTTTGTAGTGCTTACACTGTATTACTGTTGGTTATGTGCAAATGCTTTACACACTGCCTCTAGAATAAGCCTGACTGCTCGTGCCAAGCTACCAAGGGGGTGAGCAGGGGTTATTTTAGGAGTGTAACTCCCTTACCCTGACTAGGAAGAAGGGTCCCTACTTGGACAAAGGTGCAAGCCCTTGCCAACTAGAGATCCCATTTCTAACACCCATGCTTGGTTTTAGCTGCATTGAGTATGGCAGATGTTTATTTCATCGCACCCAGGTGTTGCACTGTTCCCTGCTGGAGGCCAGGCCTCTGCTATCCGCGCAGGACATTGTCTGCCACAGTTTTTAGGTGTGTTTAAAGGCGTTGGCCACATGGCAGGCTTTTGGTCGAAAAGGGATATTATAGAGTGTGAGGCCATAAAATGGTCTATAATCAATAGAGGCTGACCAGGGGCCCAGCTCCATAAGCATCTATGGGCCTTTGGACTGGAGGAGGGACTCCGTTCAAGACACTGAAGATGTTAACGTTGTCAAAGAGAGACCCTCCACTGCAGTCTGTGGGACCACCAATGTCAAAGAGAGACCCTCCACTGCAGTCTGTCGGACCACCAATGTCAAAGAGAGACCCTCCACTGCAGTCTGTGGGACCACCAATGTCAAAGAGAGACCCTCCACTGCAGTCTGTCGAACCACCAATGTCAAAGAGAGACCCTCCACATCAGTCTGTGGGACCACCAATGTCAAAGAGAGACCCTCCACAGCAGTATGTGGGACCACCGTTGTCAAAGAGTGAGACTCCACTGCAGTATGTGGGACCACCGTTGTCAAAGAGTGAGCCTCCACTGCAGTATTTGGGACCACTGTTGTCAAAGAGTGAGCCTCCACTGCAGTATTTGGGACCACTGTTGTCAAAGAGTGAGCCTCCACTGCAGTCTGTGGGACCACCAATGTCAAAGAGAGACCCTCCACTGCAGTCTGTCGGACCACCGATGTCAAAGAGTGAGCCTCCACTGAAGTCTGTGAGACCACTGATTTCAAAGAGTGAGTCTCCACTGCAGTCTGTGGGACCACCGATGTCAAAGAGTGAGCCTCCACTGCAGTCTGTGGGACCACCGATGTCAAAGAGAGAACCTCCAGTGCAGTCTGTCGGACCACGGATGTCAAAGAGTGAGCCTCCACTGAAGTCTGTGAGACCACCAATGTGAAAGAGTGAGCCTCCCCTGCAGTCTGTGGGACCACCAATGTCAAAGAGTGAGCCTCCATTGTGGTCTATGGTACCACTGATATCAAAGACTGAGCCTCCACTGCAGTCTGTGGGACCACCGATGTCAAAGAGTGAGGCTCCACTGCAGTCTGTGGGTCCACCGATGTCAAAGAGTGAGACTCCACTGCAGTCTGTGGGTCCACCGATGTCAAAGAGTGAGACTCCACTGCAGTCTGTGGGACCACCGATGTCAAAGAGTGAGGCTCCACTGTAGTCTGTGGGTCCACCGATGTCAAGGAGTGAGACTCCACTGCAGTCTGTGGGACCACTGATATCAAAGAGTGAGCATCCACTGCAGTCTGTGGGACCATTGATATAAAAGAGTGAGCCTCCACTGCAGTCTCTGGGACCACCGATGTCAAAGAGTGAGCCTCCACTGCAGTCTGTGGGACCAATTATATCAAAGAGTGAGCCTCCACTGCAGTCTGTCGGACCACCGATGTCAAAGAGTGAGCCTCCACTGAAGTCTGTGAGACCACTGATTTCAAAGAGTGAGCCTCCACTGAAGTCTGTGGGACCACCGATGTCAAAGTGTGAGCCTCCATTGCAGACTGTGGGACCACCAATGTCAAAGAGTGAACCTCCACTGCAGTCTGTGGGACCACCATTGTCAAAGAGTGAGCCTCCACTGCAGTCTGTGGAACCACTGATGTCAAAGAGTGAGCCTCTACAGGAGAATGTGGGACCACTGATATCAATGAGTGAGTCTCCACTGCAGTCTGTGGGACCACTGATGTCTAAGAGTGAGCCTCCATTGTGGTCTATGGGACAACCGATGTCAAAGAGTGAGCCTCCACTGCAGTCTGTGGGTCCACCGATGTCAAAGAATGAGCCTTCACTGCAGTCTGTGGAACCACTGATGTCAAAGAGTGAGCCTCTTCAGCAGTATGTGGGACCACTGATATCAAAGAGTGAGCCTGCACTGCACTCTGCGGGACCACCAATGTCAAAGAGTGAGCCTTCACAGCTGTCTGTGCATTTGTCCACTGCACGGACAGTATTGCAGCAGGAGCGCAGTATGAACCTCTCCAGCGATGAGGCGCAAACATGTGTCCACTGCATGGACAGTATTGTAGCAGGAGTGCAGTATGAACCTTTACCGAGGCGTGGCGCAAACATGTGTTCACTGCACGGACAGTATTCTTGCAGGTGCACTGTATGAACCTCTCTCGAGGCATGACGCAAACATGTGTCCACTACACGGACAGTATTGTGGTGGGAGCGCAGTATGAACCTATACCACGTTGTGGCGCAAACATGTGTCCACTGAACGGACAGTATTGTAACAGGAGCGCAGAATGAACCTCTCCCGCGATGAGGCGCAAATATGTGTCCACTGCTCGGGCAGTATTGCAACAGGAGCGCAGTATGAACCTCTCCTGCAGCGTGGCACAAACGTGTCCACTGCACGGACAGTATTGTTGCAGGGGCACAGTATGAACCTCTCCCACGGCGTGGCGCAAACATGTGTCCACTGCACGGGCAGTATTGTTGTAGAGGCACAGTATGAACCTCTCCTGCAGCGCGGCGCAAACATGTGTCCACTGCACAGGTAGTATTGTGGCAGGAGCGCAGTATGAACCTCTCCCGCGGCGTGGCGCAAACATGTGTCCACTACACGGACAGTATTCTTGCAGAGGCACAGTATGAACCTCTCCCGAGGCATGGCGCAAACATGTGTCCACTGCATGGATAGTATTCTTGCAGGGGCACAGTATGAACCTCTCCGGAGGCGTGGCGCAAACATGTGTTCACTGCACAGACAGTATTCTTGCAGGGGCACAGTATGAACCTCTCCCGAGGCATGGCGCAAACATGTTTCCACTGCACAGGTTGTATTGTGGCAGGAGCGCAGTATGAACCTCTCCCGCGGCGTGGCGCAAACATTGAAGAACCGGGCCTTTGGGCCTGGCGGCGCAGGGCACACCTGAAATCTTTGGGTTCACCTGCCTTGTTGCACAGAGACACGGAATACCCTGTTGGCGTAGAAAACCAAGTTTATTAGCTGCAGCTAAGCACAGTTGTCCAAGAAGTACATCAAGTAGGTTCTCAGGAGACTGCCACTTGACTCCGTGGCTCACAAGCTTTTATCGTCGAAATACATCTGTACAAACATACACCCATCGCACAAATTTTTAGCCAATCAGGAGAGTTTGAAAACAAGATATTGTGTCACCAGAATGCTCTCTGCTTACATGTTGTGTGTTATCCAGCCCCCAAAGTTAATCAATACTGGTACCCATAGTTCGGTGTTTGCAATGGCAGGACATATCTGTATGCTTCAAGAGGAAGGTTACAAAGTAGGAAAACACAGGGAGAGAATAGCGAAGGCCAGAAGATAAGATATGGCGAGAGGAGAATACTAAAGGCTAACAGATAGTTGATACGGGGATTAGGTAGTCCAGACAAGGATTAGTTAGGCCGGCTGGTGTCTGAGATTGGTTTAAGGACAAGGACGGAGGGGTTTTTGACACGTTGCAGTCCAAAAGGGCAGAGACACTTCGCTCATCGAGCAGCCTGTGTAAAGGCAACACAAAAATGGCGGTGACTGTAAGATGGGGTCAAAATTAAAGAACCTCAGACCCTCCTTTTGCCATTACGCAGGCAATACACAAAGACTCACGCTAATCTGAATCAATGTCGATGGTCATGAAGTCGTCAAGCTGTTGCTGCAACATCATCTTCATCTTCATATTCTCCGTTTTCTGTGGCATGGGTCTTGGGACACACATAATAGCACAAAGACCACATATTGCGGGGCCACATTGTAAACAAAGGCAACACGAGAAGATGATGGCCAAAACTACTCCAACAAAGGTCAATACCTTCCATCCCCATGTGGACAGTAGTTCCCAAAACCATCCCATCAGAGACCAATTTCCTTCGTCCTGGTGGATGGACTCAGCAATGTGGTGCAATTTAGAGATGGCCTGGTATACTGTAGGGGCGTTATCAGGTATATAAATGCAACAACTCGATCCAATCAATGTACAGACTCCACCACGATCTTCGAGAATGATGTCTAACACCATTCTGTTCTGTAATGTCATAAGGCGATCCGCCTGAAGCTCAGCAGTGATATTACTCAGTGCTCCGACAGTTTCATTTATTGTTGCCTCAACTACCCGAATGAGATGTCTGATATTTCTACTATTGGCCATAGGGCCCCAAAATGGGAGGAATCCTTTAAGGAAGTCACCTCCTTCCTGTCCTGCTGTGTCCTCCAAAGCAATAACCCCTCTGCCGTACCTTGTCTTGTGATGTCCCGAAGGAGCTGAATATGTTGGAGGGAGGAGAAAAGCCATATAACAAGTCCCTGAGAAATCGGCTGGTAACCATGTATAGGCTCTGTCATGGCAGACGAAATATGTTCCTTGAGATGCTACCAATGGTGGAGACGTTCGGGATGTATAGATATATGTAATATTACAAGTGCTCTTTCCCAATTGAGCCTTAGGATTTTGACCATTGGCTTGGAGACATAGGTGACCTTGGTGGGGTACAGTATATATAGGTGGGGATCCTTTCCTTTTGGCTCTGTCTGTAAGGCTAGTGACATAATGTGTCACATTCCAGTCAATGTATGCTTGTCGCTCGTCGGTGGGGAATTCACTAAATGTTTTATAATGTTTTGACATAGCCACTATTCCCTTTATTAGTGAATTATGACTAACGTCAATTCCATCCCTATACGGACCAACAGGATGTCGATGTTGGTTCTCATAGGCATTGGCAAACATAGAGGTGTAAGCCCAAGCAGATCCTTTTAGGGAGAAGGGTAGAACTAAATATGGCATTCCTTTATCTGTATTATGGGGTAAAAGTCCACAAACCCAACAATCGGTGGTATTGATTACTAATTGATGCTGGTGTAATAGCTGGATGAATGAATTGTTGAGATATTCCATTCTCCTAATTTGTTCATGCCCTGGTAGCGTATAGAATTGGTGTGGGGAAATAGTAGTGCGAAAAGGTATGGGCTGAGAGGTAGATATAGGTACAGATGCTGGCTGCAAAGTGTGAATAACCCAACCCACACAAGCTAATAAAACACATAACAGAGTTAAAACACATAATACTACGCCACATCTATTAAATAGTAATTTACAATATTTTTCCTTCATTTTGTTTTTTTATCAATTTCTGATTTACCGGAAGTCATCCCCTAAAGTGTTGCTCGTGGCAATCTTCCTATCTCGCTCAGTTGTGGTTATTGGCCGTCCTATGACACTGCAAGTCCTGCAGACCTAGTGCCACTACTCAGGTCACAAACCAAGTCTCCTACCACGACCCTGCAAAAATGGGATGAGTCCAGTATCACATAAGGAAGAAAATATATACAATTCAAAAAATGCAATCTAAGAAATAAAAAAAATGCAGTTTAGGAACGAAGGAGAGAAAAAATAAAAATAAATTTCAAATGTCTTTGGCCACTCTAGGCCTCAGATTGTATCTATCCTGGTTTGGCACAGTCTGGTCTTGAAAAAGTGTCTCTGGATCAGTTGTATCTATTCTGAGATGCGATGGTACAGCTTCTTGCAAAACATCATCGTCCTCTTTCTCAGTCCGAGTCCATTCTAGGTGTGCATCGCCAAAAGGTACAAACCGGGGAACTCTCTCTCCTTCACAATCACCTATACCTTCGCGGACCCACTGATCAAAAGGCAAAGGCAAGGGTACCCTTTTGCAGTGCACACCATGGATCCAGTTCTTTTTCCCAACGACTTTTACGGCTGTACGTGTCGTCAGCAGGACCTGTCTTGGCTCCCGCCAGCGAGGCTCCAAATTCCTCTTCCTCTGAAAATTCTTAAGGCACACCCAGTCGCCAGGTTGGAGGGTGTGCCCAGGATCTGAGGAGGCCTGTGGCAAGGTGTCTTGTACCTGCTGATGGAGAACACGCAATTTAGTGGTGAGGTCATGCAAATAGTCAATTAACATTGGGTATTCTATGTCAGAGTACTTCTTGGGTCTAGGGACACCAAAGACATTAGCCGGGCGTCCAAACACAATCTCATATGGGCTAAGTCCCACACGAGTATGAACAGTTGTTCGAGTTGACAAGAGGGCTAGAGGTAAGGCGTCGGGCCAGGCAAGACCTGTGCTGGCTTGTATCTTTGCAAGTTTAAGCTTGAGAGTGCCATTATAGCACTCTACCAAACCCGCTGACTGAGGGTGGTTTGCCGCGTGGAATTTTTGCTTAATCCCAAGACCTGCACATACTTTCTGCATGATTTGACCCACGAATTCACTTCCATTGTCACTCCAGACAATTCGAGGTAAACCAAACCTCGGGAAGTATTCTTTCAGAAGGACCTTAGCTGTAGACAAGGCAGTATTATCCTTTAGGGGGTAGGCCTCTATCCATCTGGAAAAGGCACATACCACCACAAGGACATACTTTAGGTTTCTGCATCTCTCCATATGAATGTAGTCTATCTGCACTACCTCAAAAGGATACGTTGGGGGAGCAAAATGGCCTGCTGGGGTTGGTGTCCCTCTTCCTGGGTTGTGCATCAAACAAACAATGCAATGTTTAACAAGATTGTCTGCACATTTAGGAATCCCTGCATTCTGCCATACCGGAGCCAAAAGCTTGCATATTCCTTTCGCACTGATGTGGGCTGGACCATGCGCCATAGTCACTACTGGAAGTACATAGGCGTCTGGTAACAGCCAACGTTGGTGTTCTGACAATTCTATCCAACATCCTGTCGTATCCAACATTCCCGTACTATCTCTCCACTTACTCAATTCTTTCTCTGTAGCCTCTTCCTGAATCATTTTCACACTTTCTATTGTATCCTCACACATTCCTCCTTGACTGACCCATCTAGCAGGTCCAGCAACATACATATGACTCGTCACATCTCTCGCTGTCTCTTTCGCTATCTGATCTGCAAAAGCGTTTCCTTCACCCACATCATCAGTGACCCTTTTATGCGCACTACACTTCACAATTGCTATCTGAGTGGGTAAAGCAAGTGATTCCAAAAGGTCATTCACTAACTGACCATGCTGTATTTTAGTACCATGTGAGGTAAAGAATCCTCTTTCCCTCCAAAGGCGGCCAAAACTGTGGGCCACCCCAAATGCATATTGGCTGTCGGTGAACACATTCACTCTCTTCCCTTCGGCCAATACACAAGCTCTAGTCAGAGCTATCAATTCAGCTGCTTGGGCTGAATTCTGCCTAATGCGTGCTGTCTCCACAATCGTATGCAAAGTGGTAACAGCATAGGCTGCAGTCGTTTCACCATTGGGGAGCTTAAAACACGAACCATCCACCCATAGGATCCCATCCGGGTCCAGGAGTGGCGTATCTTTTAAATCAATCCTACCTTTTGTCTCCTCCTCTGTACGGAGAAAACAATCATGTTGCTCTTGAATGTCTTTCTCTACTGGGATTGGTAACAATGTAGCTGGATTTAGGGTATTACATCGCTTGATGTGCACGTGACTAGCCAAGAGCGTCAGCTCATACCCCGATAAACGGGCGCTCGTAAGATGCTGGGTTTTTGTCCTGTTTAAAATTGTATCCACTGCATGTGGCACCATGACAATAAGCGTATTGTCTAGCACCAATCCAGCAGATTGGCGAATAGAAACTGCTGCTGTAGCTTTCAGACAACTAGGTAATGCTTTAGCTACAGGGTCTAACGTAGCCGAAAAATAAGCACACGGGCGTTGTTTGTCACCAAATTGTTGTGTCAAAACTGACAACGCGCAACCTTCTCTCTCGTGCACATAAAGTGTGAAAGGTTTGCTGTAATCCGGAGTACCCAACACAGGAGCAGAACACAAGGAAGTACGCAAATCAGTAAAACTTTTCTGGCATTCCTCTGTCCAAGGAAGAGGTTGGGGGTATCTTTAAGGGTAAGTGCTAACAAAGGTTTTGCTAACAAAGAAAAATTCGGAATCCATTGTCTGCAGTAAGAGGTAATACCTAAAAAGGCACGCACCTCTCTCTGTGTGCATGGTACAGACATTTGTGCAATTGATTGGATTCTTTCTGGGGTCAACCGCCGTCCCTCCTTCGACAAGAGATGACCTAAGTAGGTAACCTCTTGGCAACAATATTGTAATTTAGAGGGTGAAACCTTATGATGAAGGTCAGACAAGTGATGCAACAGTGAAACAGTAACTCGTTTACAAATTTCCTCAGAATCAGCAGCAACTAGCAGATCATCTACGTACTGAATAAGGGTGGCACCTGGAGGCAAAGTGAAAGCATCGAGCTGAGTTTTCAAAGCCTGACTATAAATGGAGGGACTTTCACAATAGCCTTGAGGTGCGCGCTTGAACCGGAAGCTTCGGCCTCCCAAAGAGAAGCCAAAAATATCCCTACTTTCCTCAGCAATGGGAATGCTAAAGAAAGCATTCTTAAGGTCAATGACCGAAAACCAGGCAGCTGAGGCAGGTATCATTGTCAATAAAGCAGTGATATCTGGGACGACAGGAAACTGGGGTACAACGATCTTGTTGACCTCCCGGAGATCGATTACAAAACGATAAACCGGTGGCTGGGAAGAGTCAGTACGTTTAAGGACAGGCAGAACAGGACTATTGCACACATTTCCTCTAGTCTCTTCAACCACACCTTTCTCAACCAAATCATAAATGATAGCCATCAGCGCTCTCTCACCATCACTCGAAATTCTATACTGAGGAATGCGAGGTAACCTAACATTGGACTTGAGGGTGACAACATAGGGTGGAATCTGCAAGAGACCAACATCATTGGGGCCTGTAGCCCAAAGAGTAGTAGGCAGGGAACGTAATTCAGAAGGGAGATGGTCTCTATACAAATATGTCGGGGAAATTAATCTCTTGCCTAAAGTAAGATGTACACCAGAAGGAGAACAATGCAGTGTCGCATACAATCTCTTTAACAAGTCCAACCCCAACAAATTCTCACCACAACCAGTTGTCAAAATAAGAGGAGCCTCCAAATCATAAGGGCCAATGGAGATAGGTAAAAGACAAGAAACTGGGTTACGAACCGGGGCGCCAGAAAATCCTACAGAAACATTTGTTAAGCCAGACAAAGGTGCCCCAGGGAGTTTAGAGTGGATGATAGAACTCTTCGTTGCACCAGTATCCAAGAGAAATGGTTCTGATACACCAAGCGCAACGACATCAACATAAGGCCCATTTTGGTCCACTGGAACTGAAATGACTCCCTCACTTTGTCCACGGCTGTCCTAGCTAGAGAAACCCTGATTCTCATCTTCCATATAATAATCGTCATTATAATAATGGGCAGACTGAGTATTATGCTGATCAAAATAATTCATGGAATTTTGCGGCGGAAAGGAACGTTGATCCTGGGACATGGTACTTCGCCCCTCCCCTAGGTGTTGACTGGAAGCCACCTCGGCCTCGCGGCCCAGGCGTACCACCAGCACGCTGCAATAATATCGGGCAATTATTCTTGAAGTGACCTTCTTCCTTACAATAGGCACATTGATTAGGACCCAGTGGAGGCCGTGGAACAAAAGGCTCAGGTTTCTGAAACACCTTCTGAAACTGGGGAGTCGGCTGAAACTGGCGCTGAGCAGGACGAGGAGGATAAGCCTGTTGTAAAAGAGCCTTCGTCTTTAAATCTTTAGTCTTTTTATCCAATTTGTCCTTCTCCTCCTTATCCCTATTTTCGTAATATTGGGCAGTAGCCAATATCTGGGCTGAAGAAGAAACAGCCCATGAACTTTCGGAATCCTTTAATTTATTAGAGAGCTCGGGAAGCAAATTAAATACAAATTTATCTACGAACAATCGCTGTCCCCCTCTGTGCTCATATCCTGACCACTGTGATCAAGAAACGTTTCTTCAAAACGAGTGAAGAAGTCAGAGACACTCTCATCCTTCTTCTGCTTACAGGCAGCTAACTTATCCCAATTAACTCGCAGAGCGGGCATCATAGTTTTCATTAAGGTAATTATTCTACCAGGAAGTTCTGCAATTAAATTATCGGGTTTAGCACCATCCACTTGGAGCCCATCAGCAGCCAGTATAGCATTCCAATCACCTCCTAATTCTTGGGCGTGGTCCTCTTTCCGAATCCTAGCCCACAATGGTTGTGGGACAACATTTCCCATTAACATATCTATGTCAGCCAAATTCATAATACAAGCGTCAACAGTCTGAGATAATTCCTTGTAGTAACCAGCAGGGTTTTTACGGGGTCAGGTAAAGACTGTTTAAGGGCCAGCACCTCAGATCTCTTCCAAGGTACATGTACCCATATACGTTGGAAGTGAGCCGGTATAAGCGGATTATTACCCTGGGCTGCAACCTCTTCTCTCCATACTGGGGGAACCTCTCGCATAGGATAGTGTTTCAGTTTGCGCCTAACAGAAGGATCAGGTTCAGACAAAGACCGGGAAAAGAACATTGATCTAAAAGTAATAAGTGTCCGTATAGCATTCTCAACCTCAGGACCCACAATAATTCCTTTATCAAAATCAGTCCTAATATCCAGCAAACCCTTGGGAGCTAAACCCAATCCCGTGGCCTCCCATTCCTGACCTAGGATTTCACACATGGCATTGAAAACGAATCTTTGTACAGGGGCATCCCACTGTTCAAAAGTATCCATGATATCTCGAACAGTATATTCGAGATCACTCAGGATCCACCTGCGAGCAAGACCCATGAACGTATCTCGTTCTTGGGAGTCAGGAAGTAAACTACGGGTCTGCCTACGGGGAAGAACAGGAGTCAGACTTACTGACCCAAAGAGAGGAGAAAAGAGACCAGAAACAGTCTCAACCATCCGCTGACGGATAGAAGGGGAAGTTGACAGAAAAACAGGAGATAATGTATGAGACGGAGCAGGAGAAGAGGCAACAGGTAGAGCGGAGGTCGAAGGCAAAGAAGACTGAGGCAAAGAAGTCGGAGGCAGAGGAGCTGGAAACAAGGGAGCTGAAGGCAAAGGAAATGGCGGGAGTGGCAGTGCCACAAAGGGCTGTGTTGGAGGTGCAGGAGCTGGAGCTGGTGGGAGAATAACAGGTTGTTGGACGGGTAACAAAAGCGGGGGTGCATTAGCGCCTTGTACATAGGGCGGGGGCGATCGTAATAAGTGAGACATTAAAGGATCCTTCTCAGGATCAGCATCGCGATTTGGGGAAGAAGTTGGCAGCACTGGGTAACATTTGTCAATCGCCATGTGATGTTGTCTATCTAAGATCTCTATCGCATGATCTATTTCATTATTTTTAAACTGTTGGGCAGCCTGTATGACAGTGATATCTTTTTCTTTCTTATCTCTTTTTGCCTGTTTAATTTCTTTCTGTTTGGCTTCCTTGCGCCAAAGGCGAAAAGAGTCAAACATAGCCGGCCGGGCTTTTCTTTTAAACAAAGTAGCTTCTAAATTGTCTAAAATATCAGGCTCAAAACTACCATTATGTGGCCACTGTAAAACACCATCTTTCTTCGTATAGCGGACCCATATTTCATTAAAGGTGATGGGGCCTATACCATGTTTAGAGTAAAGCTCATAAGTAGGAGTTCCAGCCGGAGGAATTGGACAAGAGTCCTCCAGTCGGGAGTCCATATCGCAACAAAAACAACACCATTTTTTAAACTTACTGAAACCAGGCATCGTTATTTCACTGGCTTCCTACAAACAACAAGGGGCTAATCAAAACAGCACAAACGTACTCACCCCTTGGCTTCGACAATTGCAATTTTCGAATCTAAGAACCCAAAAACAAACAAAAAGGAGTGGGAGCTACCCACCAGTACTTAACAAATGTCTTCTTCACGCCAACAGAGGTCCGTCTAACGTCTCGCAATACCAGTCATCACCAAAAGAGGGACCAAGGCAGGGCAGCAGTCAGGGCAGCAGGCACCAGCAGCCGTGGGAAAGGAGAAGCCACACTTCAAAAGACCATCGGCCCACTCTTCGACATACAGGGGTCGCTGGTGTGGGGGCGCCTCCTCTGGAATTTTCCTGCGGGGCTCCTCACGATCCTTGGGCTCAACCGCTACCTCTGAAGCCGCCCCACGCTCGGGCGCTAATTGAAAAACCGGGCCTTTGGGCCTGGCGGCGCAGGGCACGCCTGAAATCTTCGGGTTCACCTGCCTTGTTGCACAGAGACACGGAATACCCTGTTGGCGTAGAAAACCAAGTTTATTAGCTGCAGCTAAGCACAGTTGTCCAAGAAGTACATCAAGTAGGTTCTCAGGAGACTGCCACTTGACTCCGTGGCTCACAAGCTTTTATCGTCGAAATACATCTGTACAAACATACACCCATCGCACACATTTTTAGCCAATCAGGAGAGTTTGAAAACAAGATATTGTGTCACCAGAATGCTCTCTGCTTACATGTTGTGTGTTATCCAGCCCCCAAAGTTAATCAATACTGGTACCCATAGTTCGGTGTTTGCAATGGCAGGACATATCTGTATGCTTCAAGAGGAAGGTTACAAAGTAGGAAAACACAGGGAGAGAATAGCGAAGGCCAGAAGATAAGATATGGCAAGAGGAGAATACTAAAGGCTAACAGATAGTTGATACGGGGATTAGGTAGTCCAGACAAGGATTAGTTAGGCCGGCTGGTGTCTGAGATTGGTTTAAGGACAAGGACGGAGGGGGTTTTGACACGTTGCAGTCCAAAAGGGCAGAGACACTTCGCTCATCGAGCAGCCTGTGTAAAGGCAACACAAAAATGGCGGTGACTGTAAGATGGGGTCAAAATTAAAGAACCTCAACATGTGCCCACTACACAGGCAGTATTGTGGCGGGAGCGCAGTATGAACATCTCCTGCAGCGCGGCGCAAGCATGTGTCAACTGCACAGGTAGTATTGTGGCAGGAGCACAGTATGAACCTCTCCCGCGGCGTGGCGCAAACATGTGTCCACTACACCGACAGTATTCTTGCAGGGGCACAGTATGAACCTCTCCCGAGGCGTGGCGCAAACATGTTTCCACTGCACAGGTTGTATTGTGGCAGGAGAGCAGTATGAACCTCTCCCGAGGCGTGGCGCAAACGTGTTCACTGCACGGACAGTATTCTTGCAGGGGCACAGTATGAACCTCTCCCGAGGTGTGGCGCAAACATGTTTCCACTGCACAGGTTGTATTGTGGCAGGAGCGCAGTATGAACCTCTCCCGAGGCATGGCGCAAACATGTGTCCACTGCACGGACAGTATTCTTGCAGGGGCACAGTATGAACCTCTCCAGAGGCGTGGCGCAAACATGTTCCACTGCACAGATAGTATTGTGGCGGGAGCACAGTATGAACGTCTCCCGAGGCGTGGCGCAAACATGTGTCCACTGCATGGACAGTATTCTTGCAGGGGCACAGTATGAACCTCTCCCGAGGCGTGGCGCAAACATCTGTCCACTACATGGGCAGTATTGCAGCGTGGCGCAAACATGTGTCCACTGCACAGGTAGTATTGTGGCAGGAGCGCAGTATGAACCTCTCCCGCGGCGTGGCACAAACATGTGTCCATTACACGGACAGTATTCTTGCAGGGGCACAGTATGACCCTCTCCCGAGGTGTGGCGCAAACATATTTCCACTGCACATGTTGTATTGTGGCAGGAGCGCAGTATGAACCTCTCTTGAGGTGTGGCGCAAACATGTGTCCACTGCACGGACAGTATCCTTGCAGGGGCACAGTATGAACCTCTCCCGAGGCTTGGGGCAAACATGTGTCCACTGCGCAGGCAGTATTGTTGCAGGGGCGCAGTATGAACCTCTCCCATGGCGTGGTGCAAGCATGTGTCCACTGCACAGACAGTATTGTTGCAGGGGCACAGTATGAAGCTCTCCTGCAGCGTGGCGCAAACATGTGTCCACTGCACAGACAGTATTGTTGTAAGGGCACAGTATGAACCTCTCCCCCGGCGTGGCGCAAACATGTGTCCCCTGCACAGGTTGTATTGTGGCGGGAGCGCAGTATGAACTTCTCCCGCGGCGTGGCACAAGCATGTGTCCACTGCACGGACAGTATTGTTGCAGGGGCCCAGTATGAACCTCTCCCGAGGAATGGCGCAAACATGTGTCCACTGCATGGACAGTATTGTTGCAGGGGCCCAGTATGAACCTCTCTCGAGGCGTGACACAAGCATGTGTCCACTGCACGGACAGTATTGTTGCAGGCGCACAGTATGAACCTCTCCCACGGCGTGGCGCAAACATGTGTCCCCTGGACAGGTTGTATTGTGGCAGGAGCGCAGTATGAACTTCTCCCGCGGCGTGGCACAAGCATGTGTCCACTGCACGGACAGTATTCTTGCAGGGGCACAGTATGCACCTCTCCCGGGGCGTGGCACAAGCATGTGTGCACTGCACGGACATTATTGTTGCAGGGGCCCAGTATGAACCTCTCTCGAGGCGTGACACAAGCATGTGTCCACTGCACGGACAGTAATGTTGTAGGGGCGCAGTATGAACCTCTCTCGAGGCGTGACACAAGCATGTGTCCACTGCACGGACAGTATTGTTGCAGGGGCCCAGTATGAACCTCTCCCTGGGCGGGGCTCCAACATGTGTCCGCTGCGCGGGCAGTATTGCAAAATCTAGATACTAAAATAAACAAGCATTTGCAATGCAATAGGTCTCGCAGTTGTTAGAGTTTGGGCTATTGGCATTGTAAATGGCAATGCCTTTTATTTATGTGTTGGTTTTTAAAACATAAATAAAAGGCATTGTCATTTACAATGCCAATAGGTTAAACTTCTCGCAAATGCGAGACCTATCGCCTTTTAACCTTTTGATTTGCCAATACCTTTTAGCCACGCTGTACTTGATCCACCGATGCTGTGCAGCATGGCTAAGTATGAAAAGAAAAAGGGGGGGGCCATTGCATTATTGTGTAAGCATGAGCATCACTCATTTGCATGCCTACAAAATTAAGTTACTACTTTTTTTTTCTTTTTATTGATCGATCCAACTTAGATCAGCAAATAAAAAGACAAAAAAAAAGTAGAATGGGGAGTGTGGAGAAGCATAGAGGCGAGAAAGCAAAACGGGTCGGGAAAAGGGTAAGAGAATGAGGGGAGAACCACACTGGCGACAGAGAGCAGCACAGAGAGGGGAAGAGAAGCACACTAGGAAGACAGCTGGAAAACACATGCACACTCGTGGAGTGCTTAAAAAAGCTCGAAGGTGCGAGACCTAAAAAACAATTAATATATTTACATATGGAATAACTAATAAATTCCATTCAACAATTAAAATCACAAATATAGCAGTGCGCCAAAGGAAGTCCGGAATTCAAAGGATTTTGTTTTTATATCTTCTTTATTTTTTGCTCCAACAACCTTTATTCCATATGCACAAAAAATCTTCAAAGGCTCAGCCAACGCGTTTTGTTCGTACAACACACTTCTTCAGGACTTGTATATATTTGCACACGAAAAAGGATCGTCTCTATAATCATGTCTTACCGCGTCAACTTTACGTTACCGCGTCAACTTTACGTTACCGCGTCAACTTTACGTTGGACTCAAAAGGGCGAAAAATATTTTTGGGGGGGATATGGAGTAAAGGATGTTGGAGCAAAAATCAAGAAGATATAAGAATAAAAACCTTAGAATGTTGCACTTCCTTTGGATGCACTGCCAAGTTTGTGATTTACATGGACCTGTTCATGCAGTAGTGTCATTTATCGGCTGATACTACGGATTGTTGCCCCAAACCTACTGTTGGGCAACAAGGTGGGAGGTGCGATCTAGATTGTCTGACCGCTGAGCGTTGATTTTTTGCATTTATTAAACAATTAATCAACAATAAAAAATAATATTTTTTTTTGTTTCCCACCCTACTCCCCTACAAACCCCAAAACTTGCTACTACACTATACTTCGAGATTAAATTAAAAAAACACACAATTAGAAACTATTAAAATAATAAGAATGACTCTAATAAAGCGAAGCTTGCAGCTTTTTTCAAGACTTCCTGGTTCCAGAAAGATCACCCCGAGGCGCGACTCTAGTCCTTCCATGGAGGCGCGGACCGTCCACGTCCACGTGCTCGTAGTCAGTGCTGGAGCAATGCTTAGGAAGCCAAGCTGTCTCGTTGGCATTAGAGCTGGTGACCTGCGCGTGGCACACATCTGTGCAGTGGGCATTCAACCCGGAGGGGTTGGCAATAAAGTCGTCCCTTGTCTAATGGCACTGGTTCTACAGTCAGGGCTTTAAGTGGGCCGGGTCTCACCAGTGCTGAGCACCAGCAGTTTTTTTAAGGGGGCCTCGAAACGGGTCTCTATCGTGCTCTGTTTTGTGCCCTGACACAGGCGGTCCGTTTTTTTCCCCGGTCTGCAGTGACAGCAGGCACATCCATGTGCGCGTGCTCACACTGCTCACTTCTCACTAGTGGAGAAGTCATGGCATGACGTCATGCCAGGTGAGGGTTGTTGGGGAAGGGAAATCCTTTAAAGAGAGACTTTTTCTCTCTGGATTTCTCTTCTCTTTTGAAACTCAGGAGCAGCAACATTGTCGTGGTGTCACCAGGGCTTTAATTCGAAGCTTTTTCAATATTATATACAAGCCATGGTTGCTGCTTATTTATCTTATGCAACTAACAACCATTGACAAAACCAATAGTCCTGACTTGTTGTAGCTATGATGTTACTTGATATATCATATATCTGGATGCAATGATAGAAACAGCAAAATACAAGTCGGGAGGCACACTATGCTAGGCACAGATTTTTAGCTTATGTGTTTTAAGCCACGCCCTTAATTACATTAGTCACGCCCCTTTTAGAGACCCCCCAGTTTTTTCATCGCACTTAAAGCCCTGTCTACAGTACAACCTGGACACACTGTTGTACCTGCTGCTCTGCCAGTGTGACTGGGGTTGTGGCAGTCGCGGCTCCTGGAGGGAGTGCTGCAGGGCGGTGGGGCAGGGCGGGGAAGGGGCAGGGTGGGGGGTAGTAAACACCGGCATACAGCAGAACGGAGTTAAGTACATAAATAAATAAATAAAACGAATTACATTGCGCGCACCGGATCGCCATTTGGCGTTGCAGTGCGCGCAATGTAATTCGTTTTATTTATTTATGTATTTAACTCTGTTTGGCCATAAGCCGGAGTTTACTACCCCCCACCCTGCCCCTCCCCACCGCCCCGCAGCACTCCCTCCAGGAGCCGCGACTGGGTTGTGGAATGTTGGCGTGTGGTGATGATGTGGAATGTTGGTGTGTGGTGATGCTGTGGAATGTTGGTGCGTGGTGATGCTGTGGAATGTTGGTGCGTGGTGATGCTGTGGAATGTTGGTGTGTGGTGATGCTGTGGAATGTTGGCGTGTGGTGATGTTGTGGAATGTTGGTGCGTGGTGATGCTGTGGAATGTTGGTGCGTGGTGATGCTGTGGAATGTTGGCGTGTGGTGATGCTGTGGAATGTTGGTGCGTGGTGATGCTGTGGAATGTTGGTGCGTGGTGATGCTGTGGAATGTTGGTGCGTGGTGATGCTGTGGAATGTTGGCGTGTGGTGATGCTGTGGAATGTTGGTGTGTGGTGATGCTGTGGAATGTTGGTGTGTGGTGATGCTGTGGAATGTTGGTGCGTGGTGATGCTGTGGAATGTTGGTGTGTGGAATGTTGGTGTGTGGTGATGCTGTGGAATGTTGGCGAGTAAGAGTCAGTTGGAGAATGGGCTGAGCAGCAGGAAGGCTGCTGCTGGTGGGGCTCTTCATGTTATCTACTTAAATAAACACCTACTTAATCTACCCTGGATCACTGGACAAGATTATCCTACAACACACACCTTTCACACGAGTTTGCAACTTCGGATTCATTTCGCACATAAACAAAGCCGGCAGTCAGAATTATGACGTTTTATCAAACGCTAGGTTATAATTTAGATATGCAGATATTTTGATTCACTGGATTAAGTAGATATCATTTCCAAACTGAAAAGACTTCAGATATGTATAGGTTGCATCCTACCCTTGCTTTGTATCACGTGTTGCATTCCTTTATTGTTCCGCTTTAAGGTACCCAATAAAAATGCTAACAATAAAAAGTTTAGCAATGGCCATGCTGCACTTTCAAAATTAGCTGGGCGAGTCCTGCCCTCTCATCGCAGCATCCGTATAAAGTGGGTTCGCTCGCCTCCCTCACATCCTAAGACAAACTACTCCCCCGAAAAGAGACAGTGCCCCCAACCCCCCCAATGTCGGGCAGAAATGGAACAGTCCATTAAGGTACGCGCGTGCTGACCCATTTGCTGCCCCGAGGGTATAGTCAATGAGAAGCTGTTGGCTCATGGACGTAGCCACTGTGACGTCACTGCCGCAAGGACGTAGCCGCTTACTCATTGATGGACCAATAGGTTGTTACTGCCTCAAGGATGTAGCAAATAAGATGTTGTTGCCTCAGGAACACAGCCAATAAGCAGAGGTGTTTTAAGGCATGGGCCAGTGGGCGCTCCCAGCCCCCCCACCTTCTAATAAAACCCCCCACCCGGGTGAGTGGGACAATCAGACTTCCTGTCACAGTAATGGTGCTCACATTAACCAGCTTTGTTTTCTAATTTGACTGATAAGCAAGCTTAACAGAAGCTTAGTGTGCATGTCTGACTTGCCCGTCTGTAATTCTCACACTCAGGCAGTGGGTAGCAATCACATTAAAAGAACTTTTCTGCGCCATTTCTACCGTACCCCCTCTCTTAGCCTTTCTCTTTCTCGCCATCTCTATGTACCTACATCCTATCCCTCTATCTCAGCTCTCTCTACCTCACTTTTGTCTACCTGACCTCTCTCTCTGAAGAGTCTCAATGTACCTCACTCAACGTCATCTCTCTCGACCTAGCTCTCTTGACCTTGCCTCTCTATGTGCCTTCCTCCAACCCTATCACCCTTGATCCCCTATCTCTACCTCTGCTCTTCCCGTACCTCACCCCTCTCTGTACCTTACTGCTCTTTTTCAATCTGACCTCCCTCTATTTCTATTTCTTCTACCTCACTTCTCTGTCTTTGCCTCACCTCTCTATCTATCTCTCCATGTCTCTACTACCTTACCTCTCACAACCTTTCTCTTAGTCCTTTCTCTTTCCCAGCGCTTCCCCTCACCCCTCTATCTCATTTCTTTCTGTACCTCACATCTCACTCACTACCTGAGCGCTGCCTACCCCACCACTTTCTCTCAGTACCTAGCCTCTCAATTTACCTCACCCTTAGTTCCCTACCTCACCTCACCATCTCCTCTTTCTCACCTCTACCTCTGTTCTTTTTTCTTCCCGTCTCTAAATATCTGACTTTTTCTGGCTACCTCTATTCCTCTACCTCTCAAGTTCTCTTTCCTTATTTCATGTAGGTCTCTCAACTTTCTATTTTTGCTCTACACTGCATTTCTACTCTTCACCCCTCTCTTTACCTTTCTCTCTTCCCACTGCTCTCTTTACTTGACCTGGTTTTCTATACCTCTTCCCATTTTGCACTTTTTCTTCCTTGCATCAATTTGTTTTTCCCTCAAGTCTCTCTATCTACCTTTACCTCTCGCTGTCTTTACCACTGTCTCGTTCACTTTGTTAGATTTGAAATTTCATTTCTGTGTTGCTTAGGCTTGAAATGCTTTTCCCTTGCACTTATAAGCCGTGTACTTTCTTATGTTAGCATTGATGGCGCCATTTTTATTCGTGCCATACTGTAATATAACTGAAGATCGAGCTTTCTGTCTCCTGGTGCTCGCCTCAGCGGAGCCGCTGCTCCTGCCCCCCCTTTTCTGCGTCTAAACTCAAGGCTGAAATCTTGCTGCCCTAGTCAAATGTATTATTTGTTTTGCATACCTTTGCTGTTGGATATGTTCGTTCCCACATCTTAGAATGGTAGGCCCCAGCCGAGTGGCCTTGGGGTCGAGATAGCCTGTACCCGGCTCTGTAACATGACTCATCCTTGTGTGCCTCCTTTGTTCATCCTGGCCTGAGCTGGAATTTTCCAGCCTGGGCCGACCCTTGAAGGTACAAGTATTGTATAATTGTTAGCCCTGAGTTGGGGGGAGTCAGTCCCTCGGCTGTCCTCCCAGGAGACAGGTCAGACTGGGCTCCATTGCAACGCTATTGCTAATAAATAAGTGGTTTGTATTCTCCTCTGTCTGACCGACTCTTCATTATTGGGAAGGCATAGAGGTGGTCCCGAGTGACCCGAATGACCCGTTTTTCGGGTCATTTCCTTCAGTTGGTGCCCGAACAGGGACTCCATCACCTGGGTGTCCCATTCTCGCCCGTAATCGGGTGTGGAGGGCGAGGGGTGCGTCGGGTCGGATAGGCGGATCAGGGATCCCCACACGATCGAGCTTAGTTCTCGCAGCTGCCCCGCCTGTCTGATCGGGCGGTTCCTTGTCCAGTGGTCACCCTGACTGGAGTCCTGAAAGGCGAAACCCTGGGAGCTGACCGTTTGGTCCGGAGAATCGGCAGTGGAGAATAGCTTTGTTCGACCTGTGTGCACCAGGTGAGTTTGTTTTGGTCCTTGTAAAACATGGCGCGCCTGGAGTAATTTGAATATGGTCGAGAGGCCATTTCTTAGTCTGTTTGTGAATTTGGTGGGTCTGCAGACCGTTTTGGGAATACAGAGTGCCTGTTGGCGCCCTGCCAGGCAACTTGGTAATTCGATTTGTTGTTCTTTTGAGAAAGTCTGGAGTTTGGTTGGTGTTTCGGACTTGTGGTGCCGAGTCTGACTAGAAGAATTGGGGCGATCTGTGGACCAGTTGTTCTTTGTTCCTTTTTCCGTTTGGGGGGCAAGAGTAGGTGACTTGTTGAATAGAGAAAAAGAAAATGCCGTGCCTTAGTAAAATTTGCTGTTTTGGGTGCCGGTGTTGTTCTGCTGATGCTCGCCTAGAGGAGAGGCAGCCTGCACCTCCAGAAGGTACTCCTAATTTTGACATGTATGTTAAGCACGGCCTTGGCCCTATTATGTTTGGTACATTATGGCACAAGTATACGAGGGACAATGCCGAGCTACAGTGGCCCTTGATGGGCACTTTTGATGAACAGAAATTGAACTTCCTGCAGGACAAATTGTTTGCGAAAAGAAGTCGACAGTCGATGTTTGATAATCTCCAAATATGGCAGAAAGAAAGTAAGCAAAGGCGGATCAGAGCGGAGAAAGAGGCAAGGAGGGGGAAGACGCAGACAGTCATGCAAAAGGCTATAGCGTACGAGAGAGAGAAGGTAGAGAAGGGCATCAAATGTGCTGATCGAAGGTTAAGGTTGCAATGTGATAAGTCTTATGTCACTCGTGAAGACGGTGACTCATTTGTGGAGGATTTGTTAGATGTACGACCACCACCTCCTTACGCCCCGCAAGGTGCATATGCAGCGGTACCACCTGCCCCCTGTCCTGCCTCCTCTGTCTTCCCCTGGTTCGGTCGCTCCGGACGGAGCAGTTTCGCTTTCCTCTCCGCCCCCACCAGCAACGGTTGCGGGGCAAACAGGCCAACTTGGTGGAACAGTTGCCCCTGGTTCCTCCCTGTCCCTCCCGCTACGCCTACCTCCCAGCCGTTGTTTTCCCCATTCCCCAGCCCGGGGACATCTTCGAGCGCACCCCCCACTCAACTTCCTCCCTCACATCTGCCATATGACGGGACACCGGCGAGGGGTCCGGTAGGGGGAGATCGGGAGGCGGCTAAGGAAAGAATGGGGAGAGTGTTGATGCGATCTGATGTGAGTGATGTGGAAAAGAAGATGGTGGCTGACCAGGCCTCTCAGTGGGCCCGGAACCCAATTTATAGTGTGGAAGATGTGTGGAGTGTATTGAAGGATTATGAGCCGTTTGTGCAGCAGCATGCCCTTAAACACATGTCGGCCACTTTGATTGGGCTATCGGAGCAGTGTTTTAATGGGGTGGCCTCACAAATTATTTACGACATCCGGGACAGAGTGTATGCAGCTGGAATGGCGCCCAATGAGGTTTTTAGTAATGTTGCTACCCTGATTGGATACCGAGGTAGTTTGTTTCAGCGAAGTCCGATTGCTATTTCCCAGTTTCCCATGAGGGAGGTGCATCCCATTTATCACCCTGAAATACCAGAGCTCTGAGACGGGAATGATGTTGTTCGACAGAGAGTGGAGGCCCGTTTCCAGGAGCAATGGGTTTATACTCCTTGGAAAAGAAGTGAAGTTTTGACCCTTAAGACTCAGTTACCCGACCCTAGGAAGAATCCAACGGCATACTATAAGGAGTTGACTGAGGCAGCGTCTTCAACTGTGATGACCCTGGCCGACATTGAAATGTTTTTTGGATTGCTAGTCCCGGTTGATATCTGGCGGCAGGTGCATATGCAGGACCATGCAGGAGAGCTCGGGGGTACATGGGATCAGATTAGGGCATGGGACAAAGAGCGAAAGCCTGGTGAGAAGCCTAAGGCTGAGATACTGGCCTTACCGGGAAGAAGAATAATGTATATGCACTCTTTGATCCCACCAAGGAGGTTGGATTGGGACAAGTTGACGGCATGCCGCCAGAAGAAAGATGAAAGTGTGTCTGATTTTTTCACAAGGTTTGAAGGGGTGTTTCTGGATTTTAGTGGACAGGACTTATTGGTGGAGGGAGGAATTCGGTTATTTGTGAATAGATTTGTCACAAACCTGCTTCCTGAGATCGCGACTCGGTTGCAGGCTTCGGAGAGCACATGGACGACTTCCTCACCGTCGGTCATACTAAGTATGGCTCAGTACTACGAGCACAGGGAGAATGAGGACAAAGAGAAAGTAGAGAAGAAAAACAAAGACCTGAAGACGAAGGTGTTGCTGCAGCAGGCGTCGAGGGGGAACGGAAATGGACGGGGCAGGGGAATTGGTCCGGCCCGGCAGTTACCAAGTACTAGTGGAAATGCAGGGCCCGTGGGGCCGAACCAATGTGTGTATTGCAAGGAGGAGGGGCATTGGCGTAGTGAGTGTCCGGTGCTACTAAAAAGAGTGGAGGCGCCCCGTGGAAGGGGATACAGGGGACGAGGGCGAGCGCAAGGAGGGACGGGCGGAGACAGGCGAGGAGAGGATGAGCGATCGGGTCAGTCTGGCCAGAATTATTTTGATGACCCGAGGGAGCGACAGTATTACCATGACGACTACGATTTGGACGAGGTGACGGGTTTCTCGCACGGCTAGGACAGCCAGGGGCAGGGTACTGGACCAGTCCAGATCCCTGTGGATCAGCAGGGACCATATGTTACCGCTGATCTGCAGGGCTCGACGAATAAATTGTTGGTGGATACAGGCGCAATGAATAGCTCTGTTTCTCGTTCACTGGTCCCCGGGGCAGCTCTGTCTGGCCAAAATAATGTCTCGGTAGGCTTCTTAGGCATGCCAGTTGTGAGCCCCATCTCCAAGCCGCTGGCTTTGACTATAGGTCCTTTCACAGTGGATTCGCCCTTCTTATTGACCTCTAATTGTGGGAAGAATTTAATGGGTTTGGACTTGTTGAAGAGGTTACACGCCACTATTTCGTGCTCCCCGGATGGTGTCTACATAACAATTGGACCCAGAGTAGTGAATTCCTAGCAGTGTTTTTTGAAGGATGAGCCCCTACCTGCGGTTTAAGGAGGTGCCTTCAACATTATGGGCCACAGGTGACACAGATGTGGGTCTGTTGCAGATTCCCCCAGTCTCTATTAGAGTGAAAAAGAATGCAGTTCTGCCCCGTCTTCCCCAGTATTAGGATGCCCATCCCTAAGACGCAGAGGGATGTGCGGGCCTTCATAGGCATCACCTCGTATTGTCGCCACTGGATCCCCAATTTTGCTTTACTAACAAAGCCTCTGCTGTTCCCAACTACTAAAGATGTGCATGAACCCCTCCCTTGGACGCATGATTGACAGCTTGCTTTTGAACAGCTAAAGGCAGCTCTTTGCTCTGCACCTGTGCTTGGTACTCCTGATTACCAGAAGCCATTCGTGCTGTACGTGTACGAAATGGCTGGTTGCGCGATTTCTGTCTTAACACAGACTTTTGGTGGTAAGCAAAGACCATGTGTGTACTTCTCTGCTTTGCTTGATAATGTCGTCAGAGCTCTCCCAAGCTGCCTGAGAGCTGCCGCGGCCGTCTCTATCAGGCAATCGGCAGGGCTCGTCCTTGATACTGATCTCACAGTTATGGTCCTGCATGCTGTGGACACGCTTCTGAATAGAACCAAGACACAGTACCTTACTAGTGCATGTCTGTCCGGCTATGAATTGACCCTGTTTGCACCACACATCACCATCAAAAGATGTAACACTCTGAACCCAGCCACGTTACTACCCCTCCCTTCAGAGAGTGACGAGGCGGGATGCGCATGATTGCCTTTTCCGTATGGAGGAAGAGATGAAGGGACGGGTAGACTTGACTGATGTTCCCTTATCTGAACCCCAAGGGGAACTATATGTCGATGGCTCTTGTTTTAAATTACCGGATGGTACGACAACTGCTGCTTATGCCATCACCACCTTACGCACTGTAGTTGAGATGTTACGGGTTCCCTACAAGTCAGCGCAAGCAGCAGAGTTAGTGGCCCTTATCCGGGCCTGTGAGCTGAGTGAGGGACTAGCTGTGAATATCTACACTGACAGCCAGTATGCCTTTGGAGTGGCTCATAATTTCGGGCGGCTCTGGGCAGAGAGGGGGTTTCTAACATCACACGGTTCAAAGATACAGGATGGCCCCTTGATCCACAGACTCTTGTCGTCTCTGGCACTCCCTGGGAAATTGGCAGTGATAAAGTGTAGTGCACACAGGGCAATAACTGATGATGTTGGGAGGGGAAATGCATTTGCAGATCAGACAGCCAAGGAGACAGCGCGGTCTAAGATGAAGAGAATGTTTGTGGCAGGACCAGCGAGGTGGGTGCCTGACAATGGAATGTTTGAAGACACACTGGACAGTGTGAAAGAGATTCAGAGTGAGGCCACAATGGAGGAGTTAGCAATATGGCAGGAGAGTACGGCACAGTTGGATGATGATGAATGTTGGACGGATTTGTCTGGCAAAAAGAGATGGATGTTGCCCAATGCGTATGTTCTCCCTGTGGTTACTATGGCACACGGACCCGCACACATTAGTGCGAAAGGGATCTGTAAGTTATTAGATCCTGTGTGGCGGAATGACAACATTCTCAAAGTTGCAGCGCACTTAGTGAAATATTGCATGGTTTGTTTACTGCACAATCCTGGGAAAGGTACCTCCACTCCTGTTGGCAGTTTCGCACCGCCTTCCTTCCCTTTCGAGGTTCTCCAGATGGATTACATCGAAATGGAACGAGTCAATAACTTGAAATATGTGCTGGTGGTTGTCTGTGCAGTCAGCAAATGGGTTGAGGCTTACCCCACCAAAGAGAATACTGCCCTAGCGACGGCAGAGGTGCTCTTAAAAGAGTTCTTCCCGTGCTTTAGGATGCCCCACTTGATCTGGAGTGATAACGGCAGTCACTTTAATGCCAAAGTCATTCAGTTAGTGTGCGATGGGTTGCACATCAGACAGAAGTTTCATGCAGCGAACCACCCTCAGTCAGCCGGGCTAGTCGAGAAATATAATGGAATTCTCAAGTTGAAAATGGCTAAGATCAAAGAGAGTACAGGATTAAAGTGGCCAGATGCTCTGCCCCTAGCATTGATGTCCATCAGAGTCACTGCACACTCCAGAACAAGATTGTCCCCCTACGAGGTCGTGTTTGGCCGCCCGGCGAATGTCTGGGGCGTCCCGCGGCCTCGGAAGTATTCCGAGATCGAATACCCCTTGTTGATTGACTATCTTTATGAGTTGACTAAAAATCTGCGCTCTATCCATCAACAGGTTGCGGTAGTCTTACAGCCCCATCCGGAGGGACCGGGCCATCAGATACAGTCAGGCGACTGGGTTCTCGTTCGGAATTTCTCACGGAAAAGCAGCATGGAGCCACGCTGGAAGGGACCGCTGCTGGTCCTTCTGGCCACCAGGACAGCTGTCAAGGTCGACGGTCGGAAGAACTGGATCCACAGTACCCATACCAAAAGAGTTCCTCTCCTGTTGCCCTATGACCAATGGGTTGCAGACAGGATCGGGGATTGTGAAGGAGAGCAAGTACCTCGGTTCATCCCTTTCTCTGACGCCCGCCTCACCTTTGCACCCACAGAAGAAGAAAGTCAGGCTGTGCTGAATGAGGCGGTGCCACCTGAAATAAAGGCCACCCAGGAGTCTCCGTTTGTTGGTCCACCGGTGGTTGAGCCATGTTCCTTTGAGTCTCAATCCATTGATCAATCTGCATCTGACCCCTTGCCTCTTGATCCCCTTGAACCTGACCCTTTGTTTCCCGACCCTCTTGTACCTGGAGCATTGAGGTACAATTTACGCCCCCGCCACAAGACTAATGCACCAGTAGGGACAGTTTAATGAACAGAGATTGATTGTATCTGCTAAAGACCAGGGATGGACTGTATTGCTGAAGGCTAGGATGTGCGTACCCTGCCTGTGGTGCGTGAAATTGGTTAGGGGAAAAGAGACTGGTGCAGTTCCCCCTTTCTTTTTCTCTCGACAGTCACCGATCGATGCAAACGAACTGTGTCTTCACGAAGAAGATTTTTGCCCTGCTACGTGGGATCAGGATCTGAGCTGGACGAACCGCTCCACCGCCGGTGCTCAACAGCGCCAATGCCCGATAAACATTAGATAGATTTTGATTTTCTTTTTGTGGCTATTCCAGCTTGGTTCCAAGTGTAAGACTTTTCCATTTCATAATACATGTATCCCTTTGGTCGCCCTATCCACGATGAGGAGCAGCCTTTTGCGGCTCCGCGTCCCGGTCCAGATGGGCCTGTTTGGTCCTCTTGGTCTACTAAGAGTAAGATAGTGTTTGTAGTAATAATTTTGCTTTCCCTGATATTGGTTCTTGGGGTGATGTTTTTCCTTGAAGAGAAATACCCTGTGCACGCCTGGATAAGTACTACGCCTGCCCCCCCCCAGCATATTTTTGTCACCTTAGCACCCCATAAGGAAGAGCACCGAAAGTCTTATAAAGACAATGTTTTTATCCAGACTTTGCACCAAGCCCATGCTGCCTATAATACAACAAAATGTTGGGTGTGTGGTCTGTTACCCTCTGTAACGCACCGAAGTGAGAACTTGTTGCCTATGCCTTTGTCTTATGTTAATAGTTGTGAGGGGTGGTTCACGTTGCTTAGTATGGTCCGTTCGTTCCCTCAAGTTGGCACCCTGGAACGTAAAGGTACTAGTTTTCACACCCTGACAATGAATGTACGTTTCCAACATAGAGTCCCATCTGGTGTTTTCCCCGGCAGTGAGCAGTTTAGCCGGGTGTTTCTGAGTTCCTGTCTCAGGGCATCAGACCGGGGAAGGAAGGAGAATTGGACAGAGGTAGAAAGGGAAAAGTTCTTGCAGTTCAATGCATCAGAGTTTTACCAATCCTTCCAAGCACGCAATGTCACAGCCCATACCTCTGGCAGTGGTGGATGTAATGGCCCCTTTTTTGTGTCCAGGGGACGGGAGATATAGAGGTGGGGGGGGAGCCGATGCAACACCACTAGTACACTGAGGGTATCCAAAAGTCCGCCCTTGATTCCGCCGTCGAATGTTTATTTTGTCTGTGAAGCCCGTGGCTATGTGTGGCTCCCTGAGGGTTGTTCTGGGAGATGTTACCTTTCCTACCTCCTGCCCCCGGTATATATAGCCCCTCCCAACTACCACAAGGACCATCGCCTACAGCGTAGAAGTGTTCTAGCCCCCCGAGTTAAAATATTGATTAGCACAGAAGACATAGACCAGACAGACACTGCCCTGCAACAGTTTACTGACGCAATGAAAGGCATTTTACCCTTCTGGGGCCCTATGGCCAACAGCCTCAATATTAGACGACTCACCAGGGTGGTAGAAGGGGTTATCAATATAACGGCGGGAATATTAACGAATGTTACAGTAGAGGTCCAGGTCACAAGACTTGTTGCCCTTCAGAACAGGATGGTTCTAGACGTTATCTTGGCTGATCGGGTGGGGCCTGTCGCGTCATTGGTAGTAGCTGCTGCGTTGACATTCCTGATCACTCCCCCACTGTGTACGCTGCCATACAGAAATTGCACAAGATAGCTTCAGAGATACATGAGGAGAATGGTACCTGGTCCCTTACGGGTTGGTTCTGGGGCCTGTTTACTACATGGGGTTGGAAGATTCTCATATTCCTGGTAGCTATAGCGGGCCTTATCCTGATGGGCTGCTTATGTATCCATTGTCTTCCAGCCTGCTGTACCTGTTGTGTTTCAATGCTAAAAGTACGTCCCAGGGCACAGAGACCTGACTCAAGTGCTAAGGTTATGATGATGCAGGGTATTAAGGATTTGCTCAACATTGATGAGGGCATTTTTGAGTGCTAATTCAGTATGCCGATATTTTATGGTGCTAGCCTTAGTAGACGATATCACTTGATTAACAGATGATATGAGTGTTTAGTAAAGACCCTACCTGATGCAATGCTAAAAGGAGGGTCTGTTAGATTTGAAATTTCATTTCTGTGTTGCTTAGGCCTGAAATGCTTTTCCCTTGCACTTATAAGCCGTGTACTTTCTTATGTTAGCATTGATGGCGCCATTTCTATTCGTGCCATACTGTACTATGACTGAAGATCGAGCTTTCTGTCTCATGGTGCTCGCCTCAGCGGAGCCGCTGCTCCTGCCCCCCCTTTTCTGCGTCTAAACTCAAGGCTGAAATCTTGCTGCCCTAGTCAAATGTATTATTTGTTTTGCATACCTTTGCTGTTGGATATGTTCGTTCCCACATCTTAGAATGGTAGGCCCCAGCCGAGTGGCCTTGGGGTCGAGATAGCCTGTACCCGGCTCTGTAACATGACTCATCCTTGTGTGCCTCCTTTGTTCATCCTGGCCTGAGCTGGAATTTTCCAGCCTGGGCGGACCCTTGAAGGTGCAAGTATTGTATAATTGTTAGCCCTGAGTTGGGGGGAGTCAGTCCCTCGGCTGTCCTCCCAGGAGACAGGTCAGACTGGGCTCCGTTGCAACGCTATTGCTAATAAATAAGTGGTTTGTATTCTCCTCTGTCTGACCGACTCTTCATTATTGGGAAAGCATAGAGGTGGTCCCGAGTGACCCGTTTTTCGGGTCATTTCCTTCAACTTCTTTTTCTATGTTTTCTCTCTCTCTACCCCATCCCTTGCAATGCTGTACACCGCTGCCTCGCTGTATATTCCCTTTGGCCTATCTCTTTCTGTCTCTCCCTTTCTACCTCACTGTAAAACCTTACCAATGTATCTACCTCTTCTTCTCTACTCACATCTTTTTCATTCTACATCTTTTTACATTCCTTTTGGCTACCTCGCCTTTCTTTCTTTATTTCACTCCTACCTTACATATATCTTTCTACGTCATCTGTATTCTCTCTCTCTCTTCACGTCTCCCTCGCTATAGTGTTCTCTTTAAGTCTCTGTCCTTCTCCTTTGTCCTGCCCTGTCCCAGTTCTCTTACTCAACAGGGTCACAGGTAAGTGTCCAGCCAGAGAAATGAAATAAAAAGAGACTCAAAGCAGTGGAAATGAAACTGCGAGAAAATGATTCGATTTCAACAGATGGAATGATGAAAGTCCTCGAGCGTCTGCACCAAGAACAGCAGTGAAGGAGGATACATTTGGGATTATAAATATCTGGAAACTAAAGCCACAATTTCTAGCGATAGGTGTGTATATACATCTTATTTTAATATTAGGCACTTGTCCTCTGAACATCTACCAACTCATCCTCAGCATTTTCTTCCCAGACTGGGAGTAACACGCTGCTGAGGCACTGAATTCCACACAAAATGTTGTTGTTACAAGTAAAAAAATCTAGATCTGGGGCAAAGAGAAATAGCTTTGACAATGCTTGTTCAAGCTTTCTTCCGGTGCTCTTTAGCTGGCAGACAGCAGACACCTCGAGCTTTCAGCTTGTTGCAGTTTCAGAATAGAATGTTGTTTGGCATGATGGAGGGCTTGCACAATCCCAAAAGAGGCAATATATTCAAAGCTGGTCCCAACACGGGCTCCAAAATACATCTCACCTGGGGTCCCACACAGTGGTCGAAGTGGGCGGGATCAGAGGGGCACGACGTTCCCATACTTTTTTAATTTAAGGAAAACAGTTCCCCTACTTTCTGTGAAAAGAGAACTGTCCTGGGACGGTTATTTCCAAGAGCTGAAATGCTTCAGGTGAAGAGTAAGGCAGGGAGTCTCCTGTGCTGCGGCACAGAGGGAGGGGCAAACAGCTGAACAAGCCTTCCTGCCAGGGTGCTGCTGCCTGAAAGAAATGTAAATGCGCACAACAGGTCGACCTGCAAATATAACGGGTATTCAGAAGCTGGTATTGGCTTTAATTAATGGAATCACTTGATACTTCATATAAGCGTGAAGCACTGCTGCTTAACAAAACCGGCCCCCGGCACTGCTGCTTAACAAAACCGGCCCCTGGCACTGCTGCTTAACAAAACCGGCCCCCGGCACTGCTGCTTAACAAAACCGGCCCCCAGCACTGCTGCTTAACAAAACCGGCTCCCGGCACTGCTGCTTAACAAAACCGGCCCCCGGCACTCCTGCTTAACAAAACCGGCCCCCGGCACTGCTGCTTAACAAAACCGCCCCCCGGCACTGCTGATTAACAAAACCGGCCCCCGGCACTGCTGCTTAACAAAACCGGCCCCCGGCACTGCTGCTTAACAAAATCGGGCCCCCGTCACTGATGCTTTGTTTTTGCTTTATTGCAACACTGCTACAAAACCAGCCCCCCCTGCTCCAAAACCAGCCCCCACCCTTCCAGCATCCCGGGGAAATGCCTAATTCCCTCTACGGCCAGCCTGGCCCTGGTTGTGTGTGGTGCCCCGCCCACCAGAAGGCCAGCTTCATCCACCGGGTGGGGGGAGGGGTGGAGTTTAAGGGAGCCGGTTTGTTGATTAAAATAAGCACTGCAGATGGAGCATGCTGCTAGCTGCAGCATTCAAGGGACACGAAAGATACGCAGGAATCAATTGCAACTTCAGAGAGACTGTGGGAGACAAAGGTAGACATGAGAGGTAAAAAAACGAGAGAGTGGCAGACACCGGAGGAGAGAAACGCATTGAGGAAAGGGCGCAAAGAGATGATGGAAAAGAAAAGCAGAACAGAGAAAGCAGAGGCAAAGGAGGAGAGGGTAAGACACGAAGAGTGACAGAAAGGAGTGCTGGGGAAAGAGGAAGAAAATGTGAGAATGGGAGGAAATCTAGAGACTGGAAGCTAAGAGAAAAAGCAGGAAGTAGAGGACAACAGAAAGCGACAGAGGAAGAGAAAGTGAGAAAAGAAGAGATGTAAAAATTAAACATTACTGAGGCCAGTAGAAGGGGACATTAGTTGTCAGTGTCTCAATCACTCATTTTCTCCCCTTCACAGCAAGTTCCTCTGAATCTTCTCTGTGAGACACTTGCAGCCTTTTTCGCTCAACATCTTTCTGAAATTCTCTAACAGCATATTTCACACCTCATCTCTTTCCTCTTCTGCATCCTCCTTTCACTCTCTCCTTCTGAATGTACTTCTTTTATCTCCCTCAATTCACCAACACCCACACACATTCACCTGGGAGTACGTCATTGTCTTTACTTTCTCCCTGTCAATACTTTGACAGCTGTGCACCTCCTTCACACACTTTCACATCAAAGTACAATTGGCAGACTTGACCATTGCTCTGTGTATGCTACAGAGGGGCCAAGGATTGGATGAGCATGTATTCTTAACAACATTATGGCCCACTGACAGGCACTGGGAGAACCTCGCACTGCCATCAGCCTCAACCGTAGACCTCCAAATCACTGCTCGTTTTAAACACACACCCATACCCTGAACTCACACAGACACCTACAGACCACCCAGGTCACAGTAAGCACAATGGAAGAGTAATATGCTGCATGAAATAAACTACAGAAAAACAGCATCCTGGAAAAATGTGTTCTCTTAGGGAACAGTGGTGGCTGGTGACATTTGAAAGTGGTGAGGCATAAACTTTCTGTCATAGTGCACCGTGGTGAGCGAGTGCAGCGAGTGAGCCTGAACATCTTAAGGGGGCTTTGGGGGGGTTCTCCCCCCGAGAAAATCTTGAAAAAAGAGTGGGTAAATGGTGCATTTTCAAGCAAATTTGAGAAGCAAGAAGGTTAATAGAGCAATTGTGAAAGTGCAGCTATTACATTAATAACGGGATGTCATATAACAACATGTAGATAGAAATGTTTCTGAAGCTAGGCCCTGCCAGTGCCACGCACCTCTGAGCAATATACACGCTGTGTTACCCTCCTCGAAGCCTTCTGTGACAGTGTGCACTGCCCTACTGTGCCTCCTGTATCACGGACTCCTGATAAAATGTGCCTACTGCAGCAGGGCACACAACCCCCTGTCTGTGTCTCAGGCAGCAGGGCACACCGTCCCTCTGTGCCTCCCGGAAGAGGACACTGTGCCCTGTGTCTTGTGCAGCAGGGCACACTGCCCTCAGTGCCTCTTGAAGCAGGGCACATTGTACCTCTATTCCTCCTGCAGAACAGTCTACCGGCCTCTCTTTGCAGCTTGACACATTGTCCGTCGGTCTCTTGCAGGAGAACAGTCTACCGGCCTCTCTTTGCGGCAGGGCACACTGCCCTTGTGCCTCCTGCAGCAGGACACACTGTCCGTTGGGTCCTCTTGCAGGAGAACAATCTACCGACCTCTCTTTGCAGCACGGCGCACAGTCCTTCTGTGGCCTGCCAGTACCTGGAGCAGTGGAGCACAGTGTCCCTCTGTGTCTCAGCAATATCAGACACTGCCCCCTCTCTTTACCTCCAATGTGAACTGCCTCCACAGGTGAGGGCACACGGTCTCTCTGTTGCTACTTGCGAGATACACACCTCCTGTAAAACAGTCTCCACCCTGAGAACAGTGCAACTACATAGCCCCTGCCCTACACCTCGCCTTGTCTTTCTGGTAAATCCCCTCCGAATTCAGAGCCTGCTGTTTGAGCACCTAAGTCATAGGGCACATACATCAAGGAGCACACGTCATAGAACACATGCAGCTGGAAGCATGTATCTCATGGAGCAGATATGTCCAGGCGTGCATGTCTTGGGAACACATATCCCAGGAAGAATATGTCCCCGCCTGCTCACGCGTTTCTACTCTCCACTATGACCCTTTATTTACCGTGTTCCTCCGCGGATGTCCAAAGAGCTCCTCAGCAACTGCAGACCCCTAGTCCCTACGCCCTTTTCTATCCTCCGTGCTTCACCCCGACACGTCCTGCTCTCAGACCTGGCTGCGGCTGCTGCTGGGCAGACACGCTCGGTGTCTGTGGCCTGCACACCACGTCTCAGGCTCCCCTTATTAACACTGAGACCTTGTCCCCTGAGTGCCGGTGAGACTGTGGTGTTCACCGACATTTACACCCCATGCCAACTCTATTTGCTTGAACAGGAGGAGGTGCTCACCAGTGAAAGGAACACACCCCAGTGGTTAGCGACCACATAGCCATGCAAACCGCATCTTTCGCTCATGAACCCATCTAATTAGCATACATTAAACAAGCAATCGCCTGATTGCACAACCGTTGACATGTAAACTCGCATGGCTCGTCACAACCTACCTGTCAATCAAAGGAGAAGTTGCACATCAACAGTTCCCAGTGAGGCCCGAATGGCACTTGATGCATGTGCCCAAGTTCTTCTCCCATGATGCGTATATACTGAATACAATGCACTAATGTATCGCTTGAAATAACTGAACACCAAGCAGTGCCCTTTGTTGTTTAACAGGGAAAGAGGAGACATTTAGTAGCTGAAATGCACAGTGTGCCACGAGGAAACCTGGGCTTAAATCCTGACTTCCACACACGCCCAAACTGTGTGATCTTAGGCAGTTACTTTCCTTCACTAAGCATAGCTATCCGTAATAGTCACATTCTACAGCACATCTAAGTAATGCTGTTCAAGATTTGCTCTACACAAACGCACCACATGACAAACTGTCGTTTCTTGTGATCCAGCGCTAACAATAAAAACTATTCTCCTATATGCTTCGGTCATCCAGGTGCAACTATTCCTCCAACACACAAACTATATCCATATGACGGTGGGGCCCATAACACCGCACATACATTCACTTACTCATTTATTCCCTGGATTTCCTCCGTCCTTAACCTAGGAGAAAACGATTCGCTGGAAGGAGACGGGATACCTCTTTTAACATGACATAATATTTCTCATTTGCTTTAAGGTATTCCGCTCATTGGTCGATGGACCAACTAGTAGGAATCAGTTGATGGTGATTAAGACCAGCTCAATCACAATAAACTCTTTATCAATTTACCTTAATCATTGAGCTAAAGAATCACTGAGTAATTTGTTTAAAGAATAATAAAGTTTATATAAAGTTTTGAAGCAAGAAATGAGGTTAAGCTTATTATTCAGATTATTACATTTATCATCAATATAAGAATAAATTGAAATTGCAATGCATATCTATTAGACGGAAAAATAAGGTTATCATAGTAAGAACTTTAAAAGATCAATCTATCTGTCTTGGAAAAAATCTAATAGTTCTAAATGAAAAATCTATCAGGAATAAAAAGGTTCTCCTAAAGCAGCATCTTATACTCAACTGGAAAATAAAAATAGCAGCAGCAGCATCAGCTCGTCAGCATCAGCAACCGCAACTTCACCCATCTACAGCATCTAACTTCTTCAGCATCTCACTCTCCAGCATCTAACCCCTCCCACCAAGAGTAGGTCTTCTTATACCCTAATTCTAGCTTACTGAATAAAAATGTTACATCTTCATGGCGTGATCCTCTCTCATTGGTTCACTCAGGCCCATATACATTTTAATCAAACTTCCTTGTCTTAACCAGTTTCTTGTGGAATGTCCATGCTTGCATCGTTTCCCACAGTTCATGACATTGCTCATCCGTTTCGATCAGTCCAATTTGTATCTTTTTCTGCTACTTTTTAGATTCAACAGTTCCGTCCATTTATTCAGTTTGACTTCTCACGCTTCTTGCTGATCATCTTGGCACACATCTGCTCAGAAAGGTCACAATAGCCTTGACCATACTTCCGTCTTAGCCTCTCAGCACGATCACGTGATCATCCTTTTTCACAGCCTCTCTCCTCTACCACACGGTCTCTTGCTCATGCGTACTCTAGCAAATGGCGGCCATTTTATATCGCTGCTCAACAGGCCTAAGCGCACTATTTTCAAAGATAAACAAAATATTGTTAAAATAAAGAATATAAACCCTTTCGTTTCCCTCCCGTCTTTCTACGTACCCCAATTAGGTATTACCTAGCAAAAAGCAACATATAAAGCCGTCCCTTACTTACCATCGCTTTATTTTGCAACCACACGTTTTATTTAAAAAGCACAGATCATGCGTTTATTATTTTATTAGTACGCAAATATTATGTTATATTAGACACGTAAACAATTATAAGTTGATTATTTTGCACACAAAATAGCGTGTTACCTTTAACCCTTCACATGTAACATACTTTGTTGGTTATTTACTTAAACGAACATGTTTATTAATTATTTTACGAAAATTATTAGGAGGTTAAAAAAAAATTCATTTACCCTGCTCCATCAACTCCCCCCTTTGGTGATTTTTAATATCACCACAAAACCCAAGTTATACAATTTTCACAGACAGCATATATCTTTTATCCGTTTGCTTTTGTTAGTTTACACAACTGTATCCCTTTCAACTTGTCTCTTCGTCTTCTTGTACATGTTCTCTTTTATTTCTTCTAACTCTATTTCACCCATTTCTCTCTCTCTCTCCTTGTTTATCATGTTTTCTTTTTCTATTTTATTTTGTCTTCTTCTTCTTTTTATACATGTGATTACAAGCTTCAGTACTAATATTATTGATATTATCATGGTTGCTATTATTATAACTTTCCCTATTATTAATCCACTCATTCTTGTTAACCAATTTATTACTGAAGAAAACCCTTTACCAAGTTTTCCAAAAGCACTTTCAACCTCCAGTGGAACAAGTTCTTTGTGCAAACTTGTAATATTTGTTATATACTTCTGTATATTTTCACTTTTATCTGGAATGTAAGTGCAACAATGTTGGACTTTCAGCATTCCACAGACTCCGCCCTCTTTTGCCAAAAGAATGTCAAGGGCAAGTCGATTTTGCATCACCATAGCTCTCATGGCAACCATCTCGGTATTTACCATCAAGAACCCTCCAGCAGTATCTGTAGATAAACGATCTACCACTGTGGATAATTTCCGAATTCTAAATGCATTCAAAGATATTCCCACTGCTGGTATCAATGCGCCAAAAATATCACCTACTATTTCTGAAAAACTTTCCCTTTTTCTACGTGTAAAGGTATTTATCATTTTGTGTGTTCCTTTTTCTTTTCTATCCATATGAAAAATCTTTGGAAAGACCAGGCCTAAATAACATGACCCATACCAATGGTCCGGCAACCTATAATAAGCCCTATTTCCGCACACATAATAGATCCCTGGAAATATTGGATCTTTTCCCCCTTTGAATTCCCATCCGCCTAAAATTTGATAATTGTCATGGCAAATACTGGAACCCACAAAATAATTGTCATATCTTGTCTTATTTCTTCTAATGCACAACCTTCCCTGTTGGGGCCAATCCAGAGTCATAGCTGCATTTGTCTTTTTCTTGTCATGATTTTCTTCCTCAAACGCCCAAAGAGGTGTTTTTGTCTCTTCTATCACTTTTCTTTGAAATTTCACTCTTCTCTCTTCAACCATTTCTAAAAATACTTTTTCTTCCTTCTTTAACTCACAGGTAAGGTTGTATTTAACTATATTATCTAATGTTAAAATCTTATCTTCTAAAAAATATTCACCAAACGTTTTTCCCTCTTTTATTTTGTTTAGCTCGGGAACTACAGAAACTCTCGCAAAAATCTTATCTATGTCAGTGTAATAATATTCTAATCTACCTGTTTTATAAAATAAACTTGCTAAAACACTACATGTAATTCCATACGTCAAAGGAAGGTGATGATAAGTCACACCCTCTGCTACAGATGCAGGCAACTGCATACAAACATAGCAATCTCTTACATCCATTGTTTCGACATACTCATATAATAATTTAGTAAAAACATTCTTAGAAAAATCTGTTATTGATTTGTCCTTGTGTAATTCTGTACTACTCCTTAAAATAACTGGCTCTTGAGTGTTAGCTCCTTTTTCTTTCTCGGTGTTATTAGAAGTTTCTACTACAGCTAAACTAATTGGAATAGTGATTGCTAAAACCACCCATACTGTCATTAATAATCCTGTACAAAAGCAGCACATCTTACACCATCTACTTAAAAACTCACATTTATATTTTCTATCTCTAGTATTCTCCATTTTGTTTTATAACCTTATTTATTTGTTTTCCAGAAAATTGTGTCACTACACCTCAGGAATGATTTATTTGCCACTCCGTACTCCAATGTTTTGTCTTTGCTTGGTACTTTCTTTTAATTCTTTTTCAGAATTCTTTCTTTGTCATATCCGGTAGAAATTCGTCAGATCCAGTGTTTTGTCAAGTCCGGTAGAAACTGTTTAAACTTCTTCAGGTTTGTTGCACCTCACCTTCACCCATTAGGTTTCTTTGTTCTGGGTTCTCGTGAGTGTTCTTTTCTTCTTTGATATCAGTTAAAGCAAGGTACAACCATTAAGGTGATCTATACTTCGGATTTACCTTCTTTACTCTTTTCGTTTTCTGCAAGTGTTTTCCACCTTGTTTTTCTTGCTCTCTCTGACTTGTTATTTCATTCACTTGTTCAGCACTTTTCCCATCTAACCTTATGATTCTGTATCTTAATTTTCTTACTTCGTTGGGCCAATTGTCTCCTTTTCTTGGCCTTTTTGCCTCACTTCCTTTTTCCTCTCTTTCTGTTTTCCAATTTCTTTTTCTTGACTCTAGTTTTTGGTTTCTTTCTTCTCCACTTTCTTCAGACTCTGTTTCAATTCTTTCGTTATTACCTCTTATTTTGAAACTTATAATTTCATTTTCTTCCTCTACTTGTGGTTCTTTTCTTATCTTCCTTCGTTCACCTATTTCTGTTCCTCCTCGAGGTTCTTCCGAATTTGTGTCAGTCTCTCTATCTGCTTCTAAATTTCCCTGTTCTTTTGTTTGACTATTTGTCCCTATTGCTCCTCGGGGATCTTCCGAATTTTCTAATTTTCTGTTTGAAACTCTCCCTTCTTCATCTATTAATATTATCTCCGAAGGATTTTTACCACAACTTGTACTTGGTTGCTCACTGTTACTATCTTCTGGCTCAGTTTCTTCTCTTATGCTTTCAAATTTCCAATTTCTTTTCAGAATTTCTTCACAATTCGAATGATCTGTATCAGATTCTGAACTGGTATCTGATATTTCCAGATGTCGACTTACAGGTCGATCTTCAAGTTCTGGAACTTCAGCTATTTTCTCTACTTCTTCTGTCGTTGCACTTGTAGTTGGGGCTTCCAGATGTCGACTCACATGTCGATCTTCAGGTTCTGGAACTCTGATGGTATGACTGGCATGCACCCAGTGTTTCACTCCTGCACACTTGACTGCAGTGGTTGTCACCAGGATCACTTGTCGTGGTTCGTCCCAGCGAGGAACCAAACAGTTTCTTCTCCTGTGGACTTTTATGCGGTCCCAATCTCCTGGATTCAAGTCGTGAGCTGGTTTTCTTTCAAGAGTGGTCGCATCCGGTCCAACCTGATGAAACACAGAACGCACCACATCAGCCAATCCTTTGCAATAATCCAGCACTAGATCATCAGTTATAGTCAGTAGTTTGTTGACAGGTACTTGTGCTTGTCTCATTGCTCGTCCCATGATTATTTCATGGGGACTGAGTCCAGTTTTCCTTTCCGGAATACTTCTGATTGTCATTAAAACTAATGGCAAGGCATCTGGCCATTTGAGTCCTGTAGCTTGACACATTTTTCCTAACCTGTTCTTAATTGTTCCATTCACTTGCTCTACTATTCCAGAAGCCTCTGGTCTGTATGCACAATGCAGTTTCTGTTTAATACTAAGTGCTTCACAAATCAGTTTAACTAATTCATTTTGGAAATGTGTTCCTCAATCTGTTTCAATCGTGACTGAAAAACCATACCTCGGAATGAATTCTCGCAGCATAAGTTTTGCTACCGTTATTCCATCATTCCTTCTGGTTGGGTATGCTTCCACCCAACGGGAAAACAAACAGACGACCACTAGGACATACCTTAATCTGTTGCAAGGTGGCATTTCAATAAAATCCATTTGCATTCTAGTGAACGGACCTCCTTCTCGTCCTATTGTTCCTAGACTCACTACTGTCTTCCTTCCTGGATTTAACTGTTGACAAATAAGACATCTCTGACAAAGACTCTCAGCTATGGCTCTGAATTTTGGATTATACCATGTTTGTCTAAAAAGTCTGATCATTGAATCTCTCCCAATATGGGCTTGTCCATGGTACATCCGTGCCATGTCAGAAATCATGCTATCAGGCATAACTGGTCTTTCATCTCTGTAAACCCAAACATCATTTTCTTCATGTTTTCTACATCCTGCTTTTATCCATGTATCTTTTTCCTCTTCATCTGCAGCTTCCTGTAACTGTCTCACCTCATCCCATGTCTCAACAGGGTTAGTAAAAAGCAAAGGACAAGAAATATGCTCTCTTTCTCGACTTTTGTTTAAAGAAACCACATTCTTTGCACAGTACTGTGCAATCTCGTCAGCATATTTATTACCAACAGTTATGTAGTCTTCCCCATTTTTATGTGCATTGCACTTCACAACAGCAATCTGTTTAGGCAGCTGTATCGCCTCAAGCAACCTTTTCACAAAATCTCCATTTCTAATTGGCGTTCCTGCAGACGTCAAGAAACCTCTTTGTGACCAAATCTGACCAAAGTCATGCACCACCCCAAAGCCGTACTGGCTATCTGTCACAATCGTAACCCGTACATTTCTTCCCAACTTGCATGCTTGAATCAGAGCTACTAGTTCAGCGACTTGGGCAGACCGTATCCCTTTCAGACAAGATGCTTCCATTACAGCAGCTACTGTGCAAACTGCATACGCTGCACTTAGAACTCCATCATTCGTTCTCAAGCATGAGCCATCCACAAACAGAATATAATCTGATTCCTTTAAGGGCTCATCTCGTATGTCTGATCTCGGTTTTGTACAATATTCAAGCACATTCAGACAATCGTGATCTACTTCATCCATTTCAATTACACCCTCAATTATAATGCAACTCCCAAAAGGTCTATTCTTGCCAGAATGACACAAATATCAACCTACCTCCAGCACCATTAGGGGATAACCTCCAATGTTGGTATAATGCTGCGTCCTTAGGCCTGAATGATATATCACAGGGTTCCTATATGCCCTTCATTTGATAGGGTCTGCAGGAAATAATAAAAACAGAACTCAGTTAGTTAGGGAGTACCCTTCACTTAATAGAGCCTGAGCAAAGAATATCTTACATATGTTCAGGACAGGACTCCAATACTAGGGGGATGGTCCTGTCTAGCCATCCTAATCTAGACGTGCTCCTATACACCCCCACAGAATAAACCTCCACTTACACTTAAATGGCCTCCCAATAGTGCAATAAGATACATTTTTTACTCAAAGAAGGATTTACTAGAGCCACCCTACCCACATATTAAGCAGAGAGATATGATATCAGAACTCTAACCACAATTATAACAATAGCCCATTTTGTTAAGGTAAAAGTTCTTTTAGAACAAGTATCATCTCTACTCTGGGCAACAATAATCTATTGGTCTATAGGTGCCTCAATAAAATACGTTAAATCCTTTAGTATGGCAGCACCACTCTGCCTCCGTCCGCTGTTGTTTCTCAATAAACACCGAGCCTGCGTGTAACCTGGCTTTTTATACAGCCTACCTTGTTGAATCTAGGTCAAGAGGTGGGCCAACCAAAAATTCGACCACACCCCCAAGGAGAAAATATATCCAATTTGAAGACTACCGCAAAAGTAGTTCGGCAAAGCGCATGTACAAAGGACTTCCTAATTTCAACTCATCACAAAATGGCCATTTAGGAAATGCAATTACCATTGATTCAGAACAGGTGGTAACCAGGTGCAAACTTTAACAAGCATTTGCAATGCAATAGGTCTCGCAGTTACACGAGTTAAAGCTATTGGTATTGTAGATGACAATGCCTTTTATTTATGTTATTTAAAACGAAAACAAATATAAAAGGCATTGTTATTTGCAATGTCAATAGCTCAAACTCGCGTAAATGCGAGACCTATTGCATTGCAAATGCTTGTTTCAAAGTTGCTGCTCTCCCTCCTCTCCACCGCCTGAAGGCAGTGCCCTGCTCCGGAATCCTGAGGAGATTAGGCAGGCTGTGACGGGCTATTAAATCAGAGAAGCCTGCATTTCACGCTGACGAGTTTGTTGTCCTCTCGCAGCTGTAACAGACACCTCCAGCCTCATTCCACTGTCGTGCCCCAATACCAGGTCCGGGGACCGAACGGATGCTTGACAAAACGCCACTACTACTTTTCGCGGTCTGCCGTCCAGCGCCTCATCACATGTGGTATTTTATGCTTAACATGTATATAGGACACGTCGTGGTTTTCAATTAAGTTATTTGATTAGATGCTTATGGGTCTCCGTTTATTGTATTTATCTCTCACCTCACTGTATGCTGAAAGACGACAATTTTTACCTTCAAGTATAGTAAGTAAGGGTTTCAAGAAATATTAAATGTTTTTAGAGCCAAAATACGTGGCCCTAAATGTCTTGTCAGTTGTGCTACTTCCCTGCCGTAAAGCCAGTCCAGCTCTGTAGCCGTTTTTGGATAGGTTTAGTATACAAAACATTATTTCAGAGTGACACATCTTTTAGGAAAATGTAGCTTAAGTACCCTGAATTGGCCACAGCGCCTAAGATGTTGCTCAACCGCTAGCACTACATTAGTGAGATGAAACAGCAATGTTCTGCTAAGATGGCTGACCTCCCTCACATCACGATGGCTGACCTCCCTCACATCACCACATTGCTTACACTTGCCCTCCAGCTTAGGTAATTTGGAATTCTAGCGGGTGAACACTGACCTCTACAGGTGAACGAGTGGAAATATATGTTTTGCAATTGTACTGCTCGTGCTACATCATCTCAAAAAGATTAAAAGCTCATCTACATGTTGCCGCCATCCGGCCATCGACAGCAGAAGCCGCGGTGCACGTTTCCAGGCGCTAATAGATGTTTCTCGGAGAAGCAGGGGACCTTGATGAATGCTGGCAGCAGAGGCAGCCGAAACCCAAGCCAAGGGCTACGGCGGCAAGAAGAACAAGAGAGGAGCGGGGACGAGAGGAGCGGGGGTGAGCGAGCGCGGCAGCCTGCTGAGCTGACCACACGCTCGTGCATCGTGCCTGAAACGTGCGGGTAACCGCACGGAAAAGGCCATTGTGCACGAGCGTGTGGTCAGCTTTCAAAAGCCCCTTACATAAAGTCTCGCAGAGTAGCGCTTGCGCGCTACTCGAGGCTTGACCTAAAAAGGCACCCAAAATGCACCAGGCTCTTTCAGAATGGCGGCTTTGTCTGTCCTGGCAAAGAGGATAGGAATTTGGCGGTGAGGCAGTGAAGGAGGAGGAGACAGGAGAGGATATGTAGGGCGAGGGTCGCCCTGTTTGAACAGATTCAGGTGTTGATTGTTGAGAGGTGCAGGCTCAGGAGTCAGGTCATACTTGATCTGATAGCTGCATCGCTACCCCAGCTACAGGCCCCAACATTCAGGAGCAAGGCAATCCCACCACACGTGCAGGTAATGTGTTGCCTATACACCTCTTAGCATCGGGGAGTTACCAGGGGTCATAGCAGTGCCAGGGGAGTATCTCAAAGTGCCTTTTTCAGGTTCTTTCACAAGTTCCTGGACATAATGCTTAGAAAGGTAAACCAATTCAAATATTTTCCCAATACCCGGAGTCCGACTCTGATGATGACCTGCTGCCAATACCGTGGCAGCAGGAGGGCACCGTGCAGCAGAGGGACTGCATGATGCACGGAGATAAACAATTATTTCTGAGGTAAGGGATTACATAACATCATAGAAATGAAACATCGCATATGATGGCAGTACCTGGTGCACAACTGAGTGACCACCTTTCATTCAGGTGGCTACCACATCATAGCAAACATGAAATTAACAGGGTAAACAATGTGTGGGATTAACAAAGGCAAATCATCCCACTAAGTTGCTAGAGTGTCACTTCTTGCGTCTGCTTTTGTTGGGTTCTTTCTCTGAAGTACTGGGTCGTGGGAGTGACGCCGAGTCAGGGTCAGAGGGATTGCCGCGTGTACGCCTGGTTGAGCATGGCTCCTGGATGGACAAGCCACTGAGGCTGGAGCCCTCCTCACTCTCAGGTGGTGGGGGGATGTTAGGGATGCACAGGTTGTGGGTTTGTGTGTTCTCCAAAGCACTTGTGACCTGCACCAGCCCACGAGCAATGCCCTGGCTGCAGTGTGCCATGTCTGTCTGTATATCAACAGTGCGCCTTGCCAGGCTTCATGTTGCAGCTGGCTGATTGACCCGGTGAAGGTGTCAAAGCGGGCAGGTACTGCCTGTGCCACAGCCGCTGCACATGGTGCTCCCGCTCCAACACTGATAGCCGGCGCTCCTGCCCCTTCTATATGGACTTTGCCAGGCGTTACAGCTGCCTACTGACAGCGCCTATTTTGTTTGGTTTGCAGGCGGTGTGTGCTGAGAACGAACCTCTTCAGGCCACCATACACGGGTGGTGTATCAGACACATCAGACATGGTCTCTGTGGGCCTTTGCCGTGTCCTGGGCTCTGCTGTTGTGGGGTCACTGCCATGTGACGGTCCGCTATCGCTGTCCTCAAAATTGGGCAGTGGGGAGATGGTGGCTCTCCTGCAAGTTGGTGTTGTTGCGATGGGCTGAGGGTATGCTCGTATCGTGAGTTCAGGGACAACCTCCCTGCCAGTAGCCCCTTCGGCTGCCACGGGTCCTGACCGGTCCAGGCTGTGATCTGTGGAAATGCATTCATATGATTATTGTAATTAAATGGTTAATGTTTTGCCACAATGTTGTTGTGACTCTGCTGCATGTGTTTGTGACATGTTTGTGTTGTACACATATGTTTGGTGTGGTCATCAGCACTCAGTACCGCAGTCTAATGATGTGCACTACAACTCCCATGATGCATTGCCTGGGTGGGCCAAACACCTCAATGGAGTAATTCATGCTGTGATGCATGATCTGTGGATTGCCTAATGTTATGTTATGGATGGTACATAAATGGAAGATGACTTACCCTGGCAGGTGCCTGCAGGGATGGAGGTGTCGATGTCCCCAACTCCCGCAGCACTCTCCAGTTTGAGGGTCCCCTCATCGCATCTCCATGGGAGTCAGAGGTGGGTGTTTTGAGGGTCCCCCGCCTGTCCCACGTCCCTCTGCAGTCCTGCTGGCGAGCCTCTCCTTGGAACCGCAGGTCATACCACCTCCTTCTTATCTCTGGATGCTCCTCTGCGTCACTCCCAGGGAGTTCACCCTCTCAAGGATCCAATGCCAGATCCTGGTTTTCTGTGCCTCATGTTGGCAGCACATTCTTCCGTCAGTACCTCAAGCTCCCTCTCCGAAAACGTAACCTTGCACTTCCCTGCTGCTCCCTGCGTCCTTCTCTTCAGCAGCCATGGTGTGGTTTTGTGGATGTTTGTGACACGGGCAGCAGTGAGTCTGGGGCAATCCCTGCTTCCAGAAGGTGCATTAGGCCTCTGGACGGTGGCCACACCCTGTAATCAGCCTCCACCTGGGCTCTGACATCATCATCCTGCTTCCAGCAGCATCTGGGCCTCCCTTTCCTCAATTGCGATTTCCTAATAGCGACTGCGATTCTGTAGGAATCGCTATTAGGACATCGCAGGGTACAAACATTCCGATTTGTAGCTCCCAAATGGCGCTTTCTACGGATTCGCTATTTAGGATTCGCAAATTAAGAATTTCGTACATATGGCCCCAGGTGCCGAAGTCCACTCATGGGTCACTGGCCTGGTTCTAGAGGGTGGCCAGGCCCACCCAAGGATATCCTCTGCCCACCCCATGCCCATCCACAAGTGCTTTATTTTGTTCATGTTTCACTTTTACCTGTGGCTCGTGCTTGCTGCTTATCCCTCTAGCATCAGAGCCGAGGCAAAGGCCTTTGCTTCTCCAAAGGATCCCGCACTTTCTTAAAGTGCTCATGAGGACGGGGCACTTCGAATAGTGGTCAGGGGCAGGGTGGCCCGTATCCAGAGTTTACTCTGTGCACTACTGGGTTGAGGAACAATATTAGCCATTTCTTCCCTTATGAGACTCTGGAAGGGCCTCATGAAGGTGCCTGAATAGAAATGTGTATACAATTCTCTGCATTCATTCTCAGCCTGGCAATGACCCCCGCCCCGCCTTTTAAAGATCCTTTGGGAATAGTTTAAACAACTCTAAGGAACTTTTGAAGTGATTTCTTTATGTAGTCGCTGTTATAACTTTATATCACAAAGTGGAAGGAAATAGAGTTTCTTTTCTATTTTCCCAATTGTTTTACTGGCCTTGTTTACTGGCCTTCAAATATAAATGCAAGCTATGTTGGTAAAATACTGGAAAACTTACTCAGATGAGACAAGTGGTGTTTCTGAAAGTTTGACAGGGTTGAGGAGAGTCAATCACATGTCAGAGAATACCTTAATTGTTGTCCGGCATGCGACTGAATCCGCCCCAGCCCTGGTCCCCTTTTATAGACACCCGGATTTTATAAGATACTCAGTTTCTTACTGCACTTTAAAACAATTCTCTATTGGCCTTTGTTTGCAAAACCCTGCTGTGTTCTGATTATTGCTACCAACCCAAGTCATCTAATGGCACCATGCCTTTGTTGTAAGTAATCGCTGGATAGAAACTAAAAGTCCCATGCAAAATATTGCTTACCTCCATCCTAATGTTTTAATCTATGTTGCTGGCCCAGCTTTCATCTGTTTTCTCTAAAATGAATTAGTGGAACCTATCTTCCCATAACTATAAATCATGTTTTGATCAATGTTACTTGCCCACACAGAATTAAAAAGATGCATTTTTAGGCTTCCTTGCTTGTGCAGCAGATGAGAAATTTGTCAGTCTGATGCATGGCTTTCCGTCCTGTGAGAAGATGACTGAAAGAGACGTGATTTCGAAGGTGGTGTGGAAGGCGAATCGTTTTCCCACACGGGGTGTGGGTCGAACCGCCGCAAAGAAGGCTACTAGCGGTGGGCGGCGAACTCCGCTCCGCCAGCGGAGTTCACAGAGTTTTGCCAACTCCGCGCTCCACTTGGAGCGCGAAGTTTGGCAAAAAAAGTAAAAAACTCCGCTCCGCCGCGTTGAGGAGTTTACTGGTGCCGCCGCTCACTCCTAGGAAGAGAATCCTTGCCTAATCCTAATACTGGTAAGTATTCCTCTACACGCCAAGTTAAGAAGTGAGAGTGGGCAGTAGAATTGAAAAGTTCCTGTCTTTGCCTGCCTTTAGGGGTACAGTAAAGAGAGTTTATCTGGTTGTAGCTGATAGTAAGGCCTTCTAGTTTTACATTTCAAGTAGTTGAGTGGTGAGCAAGTCGTTTTAAGCTTTTTAAAACTCACCTGTTAGACTGTCAAGGTCCTTCTACTGAGTACATGCCAAGCCACAAGAAAGAGGCATGCCTTCTCGCGAGTAAGCACTGCAGGGCTACTACTGAGCTTAACCAAGTGGCTTCCTTCTGCAACACTTCCCATTTGCCCAAGTGTTGGTGGCAGCTTCCTGGACCCAGATGGTGACTGGTGGCGGTAGTGTTGAAGCGGCGGTAGTGGCTTCCGTGAGCCGGGCGCGCACAATCACTGCGGGCCAGGCCGCGGTCGCCCCAGCAGTGCTGCGGGGAGGATGACTGCTGTTGTGGGTCCTGGGGACTCGGGCGGAGCCCCTGAGGGTGGCCGCGGAGGGGGATAAGCAACCCTGTTGGTGCGGGATGGCTGCCTACGCTGCGACGAAGAGGGGCTGTACAGATTGAGCTACCACCCGGCACTCAACACCATCCTAGCCGTCACCAGCCGTGGCAGCGTCAAAATCATCGATGTCACCTCGGGGGCCTTGCTGCAGCAGGCCACGGGCCTGAGTGATGAGTTGGGGTTACTAGGGGCACCTATATTTGGCGGGTCATGTCCCCAACACCCAGCCAACTGCCTTTCTCGCTTGTGTCAGTTTCTGGTGGAAGGGGGTTCTGCCTCTTATGGTCGCCAAGAAGTTAAATCTCCCCTCCCCTGTTCCCCTCAAAGGCAGGGCCAGACTGGGAAACAAAACCGGCCCTGGCAAAGTGCTCGGCCAGTCCCCTGGGGGGATGGGGGTGCGGCCGAGCTATTTGCCAGGGCCGGTTTCGGCCGATTTTGTTACAGGGGCCGATATTGCAGCTATGCTGCAAAAACGGCCCTGTATCAAAAACGGCTCCCCAGGGGCCCAAAACCGGCCCCCACCCTGGCGGCCCACTGGGGAAATGCCCGGTGCCCGCTAGGGCCAGTCCGGCCCTGCTCAAAGGTATCACTGCGACTCCGCGGGTGGGCGGAACTCCGTGGAATTCCACAGAGTTTTTAGCTAACTACGCGGAATTCCGCGGAGTTGAACTCTGTGAACTCCGCCCACCCCGAAAGGCTACAACAATTGTGGAACAGCCTCTAGCAATGTTTTGCCTCCAAGAGAAACTTGTCTTTATTGGTTAAAGCAGAGAGACACGTGTAAAAGGCTGGACCTGCAAGGTGTGGTGAAAGGATTTGTTCACCTGGGTGCAGAGGTGGGAATGTTCTACTCAACAAGACTCAAATGAATAAAGAGTGTGAATATACGACGTTACATCGCGGTGTTTACACCGCGATACCTTTACAACGCAGGCATTACACGCAAGTCGTTACAACGACTTGCGTTGGAGGGCGCTGGACTTAGGAATAGTATGATTTACTATCCCAACTCCAGCCTACGTTACAGTAGGGAAGGTGTTGGAATAGTAAATCATACTATTCCTTAGCTTAGAGCGCCATCCAGCGCAAGTCATGTAATGACTTGCGTTGTAATACCCGCCTTGTAAAGGTATTGCGGTGTAAACACCGCGATGTAACCGATGTTTCCCAAAGAGTGTGTATGTTTGTGAAAGCCAATGCTGGCCCGGCCGTAGTGGGGGACTACAATAGGTGGAATACTCAAGCATCGACGGGGAGGTTTCTGTGCCAGGGGAGTGAAACATTTCTCAGGGGCACCAATCCCCACCATTCCACTACTTTGTGACATTAAGTGAAGCTATTTAATTATATGTATGCCTATATATCTATATATCCACAGAGTCTCATGCCGCTGAGCAGATTCTTCCAGCAGCAGTGCTGATGGCTCATCTGGGGGCACAAGTCCCAGCTTCACGCTCACAGGGAATCCCCCTGGAGGGAGAAATGACGAGGACCTCGCTGAAGCAGCCAGAATGGCCAGTTCGTTCGACGGTGAGGCAACGATAGCGGACACACTTCAATTCCATAATTATACGGTAAATGCAGCAGCCACCCAGTCGCCTACATTTGCTGACCATTGCCCATTGTTTTATTAACAAATTACTCAAGAAAGGTGAACAAATCCTAAACATTTTGGTTCCAATCAGTGCCCGTTGTTAGCTGCACTTTGAAGAAAACTGCTTTTTAGGGCTAACTGCACCAAAATGCACACAATAATGTAATGCAAAAATTAGATAACGGTTACCATGTGTAATATGGTCCTATATTGCCATTTTGGGGTTGTGGTGATGTATACAAGCCACATTATCTACAGCCTGTGAATTGCGATGTCACCAGAACCTCTCTGTGGCAATAGTGGACCACATTACGGAGTGCAATATGCTATTTATTAAAAACCTACCTGCACCACTGTGATGGCTCCTCCTTGTCAGGGAGGGCACCCCTTGCTGGCACCCTTCCCTTGAGAGGCTCGGGGGTGTAGCAAGGGTGTCAAAGGCCCCTAGTCCACGCAATGAAGATGTGACGTTTTTTGGACAGTAAATGGCAGCCAGAGTTTGGGCACAGTGGGCCCCTGACGACCGTGAGTCCTGGTGACACTGCACCAGCTGCACCGTTGATAGCTATGCCCCTGGAGAAGCTTGCTTCACTTCTCTACTCAATGAAGATCTCTTGAGGTGCAACCAACACTTTCTTCCTACTGGGAGTGAAATCAACAAGAGGCCCATTCCTGTGCGTTGTAGTCCAGCACGGCACAGTCTCAGACGGTCCTTTCGCCTGAGACCCAGTCCAGAGCGGCACAGGCACGGCCTGACTGGGAACCGCACCCGGCCCTGGAAAACAGCTCGGCCGGCCCCTGGAGGGGGGGGTTGCTAGTTGGAAGCACCACTCCTGTCTCACCGCCGCAGCTTTTGTTACAGTGGGCCGATATTGCAGCTATGCTGCGAAACTGGCCCCCAGTAACAACAAGCATTGGCATAGCCAATAGGTCTCGCCTTTGGGACCTTATAAGTGTTTAGCCAGAGATATTGACTTTGCCAATGTCTTTAAGCTGTGCTGTACAGAAGACTGCAGCATGCTGAAAAGTTATAATAAAGAAGTGTCAGAAGCATTTTTGTTACCTTAGATATGACCAAAAAAGCATTATGTACAACTGAACGACCATATTAAACAAGCATTGGCATAGCCAATAGGTCTCGCCTTTGGGGCCTTATAAGTGTTTAGCCAGAGCTATTGACTTTGCCAATGTCTTCAAGCTGTGCTGTAGAGAAGTGTGGCTGCTGTGCAGCATGCTGAAAAGCTATAATAAAAAAAAGTCAGAAGCATTTTTGTTACTTTATATATGACCAAGAAGGCATTATGTAAAACTGAACGACCATATTAAAAAAAGTATTTACAATAACAAATTTCCTCAGTTTTCTTTTGTTCTTGCAATGCTGGCAACTTGTTTCTGCCTATTGCAATGGTTGTTTGTTAAAGCTTTTTTTTTGAGGGGGCATAAACAATCGGAGGGTGAAGGTTGGGAACTAGTACCTGTATTATAACACTAGCAGCGGCCAGACGCTAGGGGAGAATCAACAGATGCCAGATTCCGAGAGCAGGCTGAGGTGGTGCTGAGTGATGCTGAAGTGGTAGTGGTGGTGGCGGTGACTGTTGCGGAAACGATGCTGAGGTGATGCTGAATGATACTCAGGTCTTGCTGAGTGATACTGCTGTGGTGCTGAGTGATGCTGTGGTGGTGCTGAGTGATATTGTCTTGGCGCTGAGTGATGCTGTGGTGGTGCTGAGTGATATTGTCTTGGCGCTGAGTGATATTGTGGTGGTGCTGAGTGATGCTGTGGTGGCCCTGAGTGATGCTGTGGTGGCCCTGAGTGATGCTGTGGTGGCCCTGAGTGATGCTGTGGTTGCCCTGAGTGATGCTGTGGTGACCCTGAGTGATGCTGTGGTGGTGCTGAGCGATGCTGTGGTGGTGCTGAGCGATGCTGTGGCGGCCCTGAGCGATGCTGTGGCGGCGCTGAGTGATGCTGTGGCGGCGCTGAGTGATGCTGTAGCGGCGCTGAGTGATGCTGTGGCGGCGCTGAGTGATGCTGTGTTGGCGCTGAGTGATGCTGTGGCGGCACTGAGTGATGCTGTGGCGGCGCTGAGTGATGCTGTGGCAGCGCTGAGTGATGCTGTGGCGGCGCTGAGTGATGCTGTGGTGGCGCTGAGTGATGTTGTGGCACTGAGTGATGCTGTGGTGGCGCTGAGTGATGCTGTGGTGGCGCTGAGTGATGCTGTGGTGGTGCTGAGTGATGCTGTGGTGGCGCTGAGTGATGCTGTGGTGGCGCTGAGTGATGCTGTGGTGGCGCTGAGTGATGCTGTGGTGGCGCTGAGCGATGCAGTGGCGGTGCTGAGCGATGCTGTGGCGGCGCTGAGTGAGATGCAGTGGCGGTGCTGAGCGATGCTGTGGTGGTGCTGAGCGATGCTGTGGCGGCGCTGAGTTATGCTGTGGTGGCGCCGAGTGATGCTGTGGTGGCCCCGAGTGATGCTGTGGTGGCCCGGAGTGATGCTGTGGTGGCCCTGAGTGATGCTGTGGTGGCCCTGAGTGATGCTGTTGTGGCCCTGAGTGATGCTGTGGTGGCGCTGAGTGATGCTGTGGTGGCGCTGAGTGATGCTGTGGTAGCGCTGAGTGATGCTGTGGTGGCTCTGGGTGATGCTGTGGTGGCGCTGAGTGATGCTGTGGTGGCGCTGAGTGATGCTGTTGTGGTGCTGAGAGATGCTGTGGTGGCGCTGAGCGATGCTGTGGTGGCGCTGAGCGATGCTGTGGTTGCGCTGAGCGATGCTGTGGTGGTGCTGAGCGATGCTGTGGTGGTGCTGAGTCATCCTGTGGTGGTGCTGAGTCATCCTGTGGTGGTGCTGAGTCATCCTGTGGTGGTGCTGAGTCATCCTGTGGTGGTGCTGAGTGATGCAGTGTTGGCCCTGAGTGATGCTGTGGTAGCGCTGAGTGATGCTGTGGTAGCGCTGAGTGATGCTGTGGTAGCGCTGAGTGATGCTGTGGTAGCGCTGAGTGATGCTGTGGTGGCGCTGAGTGATGCTGTGGTGGCGCTGAGCGATGCTGTGGTGGCGCTGAGCGATGCTGTGGTGGCGCTGAGCGATGCTGTGGTGACGCTGAGCGATGCTGTGGTGGTGCTGAGCGATGCTGTGGTGGTGCTGAGCGATGCTGTGGTGGTGCTGAGCGATGCTGTGGTGGTGCTGAGCGATGCTGTGGTGGTGCTGAGCGATGCTGTGGTGGTGCTGAGCGATGCTGTGGTGGTGCTGAGTCATGCTGTGGTGGTGCTGAGTCATCCTGTGGTGGTGCTGAGTCATCCTGTGGTGGTGCTGAGTCATCCTGTGGTGGTGCGGAGTCATCCTGTGGTGGTGCTGAGTGATCCTGTGGTGGTGCTGAGTGATGCAGTGTTGGCCCTGAGTGATGATGTGGTGTCGCTGAGTGATGCTGTTGTGGCGTGGAGTGATGTTGTGGTGCTGCTGAGTAATGCTGTAGTGGCGCTGAGTGATGCTGTTGTGGCGCTAAGTGATGCTGTGGCTGTGCTGAGTAATGCTGTGGTTGCACTGAGTGATGCTGTGGTTGCACTGAGTGATGCTGTGATGGCGTTGAGTGATGCTGTGATGGCGTTGAGTGATGCTTTGATGGCGTTGAGTGATGCTGTGATGGCGTTGAGAGATGTGTTGGTGCTGAGTGATGCTGTGCTGGCTCTGATTGATGCTGTGCTGGCTCTGATTGATGCTGTGGTTGCGCTGAGTGATGCTGTGGTGATGCTGAGTGATGCTGTGGTGTTGCCGAGTGAGAGATAGAGTGAAGATATAATGCCCAATTAGAGAGGGTGGTGAGAGAGAAAGAGAGAGAAAGGGTGTACATAGAATAAAGAGTGGAGCGGGATAGAGAGAGAGAGAGAGAAGGGGAGAGAGAGTGAATGAAGGAGTTTGAAAGAGAAACAGATAAAGGGGTGAGAGAGAATGAAAGGCTAAAACAGATAGAGAGGGGAGAGTTAATTAAGTAGGAGAGAGAATTAGAGAGGGGAGAGAGAGAGAAGGAGAGAGACAATAAGAGTGGGGGGTGTGGAGTTTAAATAGAGTGAAGAAGTGACGCAGAAAAAGTAACCTTAAATATAGCTTTGTGCTTTGCGCGAATAAATATTTTAAAAAAAAACTGAGTGAGACAAAAATACTGGTACTTAGGCTGTGACTCCCAATATAAAACAAATAGCGATATAAGGTGAAATCAACCCACCGAAGCAATATTTCTAACTAGACAAAAAAAAGCTTGCATTTCAATGCTAATCGCTGTTGTTTTTCATGTGACTGTAGTCCAGGGCCGTCAGTTGGTAATGTGAGCTGCTGCTGCGATTGAAACATCAGAGTCCAGAGAGTTAATGAGCCATGACGAGGAAATGAGGAAGAGATAGGAAACCCAGATGGCAGCTGCGCGGCGTGCACGCCCATCGTGAACGCAAGCTGGTCGCCAGCCGAAAGCCAGTGTTTGCACTTCCAAAACCCACTTACTAAAACTCTCGGCCAGACCAGCGCAAGCGTTGGTGCAGGCCGAGACCTAAAAAGTATTAAAAATAAATGTGTTGATTTTTTTTTTGTCCTTTCAATGCTGGCAACTTCTATCTGCCTGACCCAATGGTTGCTTGTTATGTTTTTTTTTTGTTAGGGGGGGGGGCATAAATAACAGTCAGTGAGAGAGTCAGTTAGTTAGTCAGTCAGTCAGTTAGAGAGTCAGTGAGAGAGTCAGTTAGTTAGTCAGTCAGTCAGTTAGAGAGTCAGTGAGAGAGTCAGTTAGTGAGAGAGTTAGTCAGTCAGTCAGTCAGTCAGTGAGAGAGAGAGAGTGAGAGAGTCAGTCAGTCAGTGAGAGAGTAAGTCAGTCAGTGAGAGAGAGTGAGAGAGTCAGTCAGTGAGAGAGAGAGAGTCAGTCAGTGAGAGAGAGTGAGAGAGTCAGTTAGTGAGAGAGAGTGAGAGAGTAGTTAGTGAGAGAGAGTGAGAGAGAGAGTCAGTCAGTGAGAGAGAGTCAGTCAGTGAGAGAGAGAGTCAGAGAGCCAGTCAGTGAGAGAGAGAGTCAGACAATGAGAGAGTGAGAGTCAGTTAGTGGGAGAGAGAGTGAGAGTCCATCAGTCAGTCAGTGAGAGAGTCAGTCAGTCAGTCAGTAAGAGAGTCAGTCAGTGAGAGAGAGAGTGTGAGAGAGTCAGTTAGTCAGTCAGTCAGTGAGAGAGTCAGTTAGTCAGTGAGAGAGAGAGTGAGAGAGTCAGTCAGTCAGCGAGTCAGTGAGAGAGTCAGTCAGTCAGTCAGTCAGTGAGAGAGTGAGAGAGAGTCAGTCAGTCAGTCAGTGAGAGAGAGAGTGAGAGAGTAAGTCAGTCAGAGAAAGTAATGAGAATTTGTGAAGCGCAAATGTTCGAGAAATTCACGCTGGTGAAATTCCAGAATTTCGCCGCCTAATTACAATTGCGGCCAGGCCTAGTGTTCAACACCTGATGAAAGTTATTGAAGTGTATTACTCTATGGATGCTGATTTCGCACACTTACATGTTAATCACCACTTTAATGGTACTCCATTCATCAGCTTCTGATTGATGAAAGCCTTCCTGGCTTATCGGGGGATTCGAACTGGTGACCTACAGGTCACAGGAGATGTCAGGAGCGAGCGTTTGACTCTCTGAGTCATTCATCGCATCGTGCCCGCGCTACATACTCACTATGCCTCCTGGAAAGAACTTTATTTCTGTGTAGGAATAATTTAGGACACTGAGGTAGAGGTAGTCACCTTCCTGTGACATTGGCGGTCTACTATACATCGGACAGGGCTGTTCCTGCGGGTCTGCCTCCTCAGAGGTTCCTGCTTTTAATGGCGCCATCTGGCTCGTCTCACCCAGGTCACTCTGTCCATTTGTTGGCAGCCTGGGCGGCCGCTGCGACGAACCACCGAGCTGTAGACAGAGCTCACTCTCCCAAGGATTTCACAGGCTCAGGGGAAGTCAGCCAGACGGGCACCGTGAGACCTCCTGTACATAGCAGTACTGAAAAACATGCTTTGACCTTGGGCGAGAGAGCGACAAACAACAACACCGACTATTTTGGGAAAGTCTGCTTTAATGAAACAAGTGAACACTTTACACTAGTATTTGAAGCACTTGGCTCTGCTGCCTTAGAGACTAGCCCAGCTGATGATACTATCACAGTATCACTCCTACCCCTGAATGACCGACCCTCTGGCCCACCTGCCCCCTGAGCCCATGGTCACCCTGCCCTACCAGCCCTGTAAATCCTCCTTTCTGCTGACACCTGCTTCTTGTACATATGGTGCCTGTGCCCTTAGCAATGCCCACCTCACCCTCATCTTCCTCGACCTACCTGTCGCCTACCCCTCACCCCCCCTCAACCCCGGAGATCCTTACTTGATGGCTAACTGAGTTACAATGTTTTTACGTCTGATTTTATTGTTCACTCCCACAATCCATATTCCCAGGCAGGTAACGCGGGAGGTGATCAACTGTTTGGGTAAACAGAGATTCGGACGTGAGCTGTGTGGCCACCCTTCGGACGTGAGCTGTATGGCCACCATTCGGACGTGAGCTGTATGGCCACAGTTCCAACATGCAAAGCATTCCTTTTCAAAAACACCAATTACAAAGACCAGTTCTGCCCATGCCTGAAACGACCCGTGCTGCGATTCCAGAGAGTGTACAGGAAGCACCTCGCTGTCACAGGACAGAGGCTTTGTGCAGCCTGACTGGCCAGCTTTATCTTGTGGAGTTGCGACACACGTTGCCTAGTGGTATAAACGTAATGCTGTTTTGTGCTACACAAAGGCCCACAACCAGGGCTGTCTACGAGACTGACCGTCTCAGTAACATTTTAGAGAGCATTGCAAAAAAATGCAAAAGGGACCCATCATGTGGTGTCATTTTTCACAGCGGAGACACAGCAGGTGTAGAGTAACAGTGGGTTTGTGAGCTCCTGGGAGACGCACTATCATAGCAGCAGCACGAACTGGAAGAGAAACACTGCACTGACAGACACAACGGGGCCAGAAGCGAACTGATAGGAGCTGTATTCCCAGAGTGGCCTCTCGCGCATCGTGTTACCTCAGATGCCACTCGGAACAGATGTCTCTTGAGTCCTGCTGGGTGCAGTGACTCAGAAATCACGAGAGGAGAGAACCAGTCTTCGGCTCTTTTAATGTGTGTGTAGAATGGAGGTTTCCCGTCTACAAGGTCTGCGGTACGGAGTTACTCAGCTATGGAATGCGCGAGCCCTTTTAGAAATTACACGCAATTAACACAAGCGCTGCCTTGAAAGTTAAAGCGACCATGAGGCGCCGGGAGATAAGAAAGAAACGCAGCTCCGCCCGCGAGTGGTGCGCGCGCGCTGCAAAGACGCTAGAAGAAAAGAAAACAAAGCCCGCGAGTGGTGCGCGCGCACTGCAAAGAATTTAAAGAATGCAGCAGGCACAGTGCGGGGCCGCTGCTCGCTCCCGAGCTCCCTAGGCCAGGGGAGAGAGAAGGTGGGACATGCACCCGCCTTTGGCCAATTGCGTGCTGTCTTTCTTAGAAAGACGCACGCAAAGGCCAATAGCGTGTGAGCAAAAAAAAAAGCACACGCACGAGTTGGAAGTCCTTACTAGAAGCCTCGCAGAGCAGCGCATGCGCGCTGGCTCAGGCGAGACCTAAAAACGGCCTCACAGGGGTCAAAACCGCCCCCCACCCTGGCGGCCCACTGGTGAAATACCCGGTACCAGCTACGGCCAGTCCGACCCTGGGCACAGGCGCAGTCTCAGGCTTTCACCTGAGACCCAGTCCGGAGCGGCACAGGCGCAGTGTCAGGCTGCCCTTTCATCAGAGGCTTAGTCCAATGCGTTGCAGTCTTGATCTGCACTTTCACCAGAGGTCCATTGCAGCGCAGCGCAGTCTCGGGCTGTGCTTTCACCTGCGGCCCGATCGAGTATGTGCAGTCCAGCGCAGTACAGCCTCCAGCGGCCCTGTCACCAGATGCCCAGGGGTGTGTGATACAGTTTCAGGCTGTCCTTTCCCCAGAAGCCCACTCCAGTGTGGCACAGTCTCAGTCTGTCCTTTCACCAGAGGCCCAGTCCAGTGTGGCGCAGTCTCAGGCTGTCTTACACCAGAGGTCCAGTGTGGGGCAGTCTCAGGCTGTCCTTTCACCAGAGGCCCAGTCCGGTGTGGTGCAGTCCGAAGCTGTCCTTTCACCAGAGGCCCAGTACAGTGTGGGACAGTCTCAGGCTGCTCTTTACCAGAGGCCCAGACCAGTGTGGTGCGGTCTCATGCTGTCTTTTCACCAGAGGCTCCAGTGTGGGGCAGTCTCAGGCTGTCCTTTCACCAGAGGACCAGTCCGGTGTGGTGCAGTCCAAGGCTGTCCTTTCACCAGAGGCCCAGTCCGGTGTGGCGCAGTCGGAGGTTGTCCTTTCTCCAGAGGCCAAGTCTGGTGTGGCGCAGTCAGAGGCTGCCTTTTTGGTGCTCCACATATTAACCTTGACCAGGGCCCCCTTCAAGCAAGTCTGGCAGCATACATTTCAGTGTATTTCCCTTTTGAAATACAAAATTTTATTTGCCAAATTAGTTATCCAATGTCCCATGTTGTTACTTGTGTGACTACTTTAGCAAATTAAATGCTTGCATCTCAAATGTAAATCAATCAATCAATTCGGATTTATGGAGCGTAGCTAATCACCAACAAGGGTATCCAGGCGCTAGGTTCTTTGCTGGGATTAGTTGAAACACCAGGTCTTGAGTCCCTTTCTGAATCCCAGGAGGGAGGATGCTGTTCAGAGGTTCAAGGGGGAGGTCGTTCCAGGACTTGTCGGCGAGGTAGGAGAAGGAGCGTCCTTCACTGTGGCTTCAGCAGATGTGGGGCGTGTGTGCGAGGGAGGCGGAGCGCAGGTGTCTGGAGGGTTTGCGAAGGTTCAGGCGGTGGTTGGTGTATGCTGGTCCTTGGTTGTGGAGGGATTTGTAGGCGTGTGTCATCATCTAGAACTGGCATCTTTTTTGGATGGGAAGCCAGTGGAGGTTCCTGAGGTGCGGGTGATGTGGGTTCATCTGGGGAGGTCGAGGATGAGTCTGGCAATTCCAAATAATGATATTCCTAATGTTACCATACACCAGGCATGGCACGCCTTGGAACAACAAAGCAAACCCGGAGCGCAATGGCTCCCTTCTACTACCTCATCAGCTTTGCCCCTGCGCTCAAGGATGAAGCGGAGGGGCGCTGTTTGTGGCTCTGAGTTTGAAGTTATGTGTGTCATCTCCCAGGATTGGAATATTAAGTGGATGATGGGAGAAAGTGGTATATCAGTGGTTAGCTTATCAACAGGGTTGTTTGATTGCACCTTCTGTCTGCCTTTACAACTCTCCTGCTCTCTCCCATGTTTGTCTTCTCTGGTGGTAGGGGCAATAGTTCTGACTGAGGTGTTGTTAGAAATCAATCATTCTATACTGAATTTAATTTTGAACTTTTTGCCAATGGCACTAGGAGCTGGCAGACCTCGTGGAGCTGGCAGAACTCGTGAAATTTGACTTTGCGGAATTCCGCAGAGTTACATAAAAGCTCTGTGAGATTCCGCAGAGTTCCGCCAACTTGCGTAAATAGGCACGTCACGCTGCTCGCGCAGTGATTTAGCACCAGTAGCACGTTCCGCGCTGAAAAATCAGTGCGAATGGCACCTCGCAGTGCGCCACAGGGCGCAGCTACTTCAGTTGAGTTTTCAGCTGCCCGAGTAGATTTTTTACTTGAGTGGCAGCCTTTTGACCGCAAACGATCACAATAGAAAAATCGTGCCGGATGTCCTTCAAGTGACCGTAAATGCTGCAAGAGGATGCCAAATCTTGCTGGCGCTCCCCAACTTACCGTTCTGGAGCCGCACACGAGAAAAAATTCTGCCATGTGAAGATTGCCATAATTTGGTTGGAACTCCACATTACAATAATAACACGGAGTCACCAAAATTCTGCTAATTCCACAGGCGGAACGGAGTAATCCGCACACCCCTACTTCGGACATACTGAGGAGGGATGTTCCAGAGAGTTCTTAAAGACATGGGGATTCTTGTCATGTTATGCTTTTTTGTGTATTTTATTTTAAAGGTTTTGAAGACAAAGGAAGAACAATTTTAAATCTTTCATCGCTTGACCAGTGATACTGTGGCAACCTGTAAACAGAAGTCAGCCCAGCAAGGATGGGAGCTGGTGTTATCGCATCTGTCTGAACAGCAGTGAAGTGAGGCAAACTCCTGTCACCAAGTAGAAGTAAGGTCAGGAAACTCAATGCAGCCTAGAGCGAGGTGAATCAATCAATCAGGATTTATAAAGCGCAGCTAATCACCTGTGAGGGTCTCAAGGCGCGGGTGCAGGCCAGCTTCTACGAGAGTCTCTGGACAGCCCGGAGCCGGTGAGGGTCAGTCTCTGTGCCCCCCTGAGCTGGTGATGGTCAGCCTCTGTGCGAGTCTCTGTGCAGCCTGGAGCCAGTGAGGACCAGCCTCTGTGCGAGTCTCTATGCAGCTCGGAGCAGTTGAGGGCCAGACTCTATGCGAGTCTCTATGCAGCCCCTTAGCCGTTGAGGGCCAGACTCTGTACGAGTCTATGTGCAGCCCGGACGCCGGTGAAGGGAAGCCTCTGTGCGAGTCTATGTACAGCCCAGAGCCGGGGAGGGACAGACTCTGTGGGGGTCTCTGCGCAGTCCGGACCCGGTGAGGGACAGCCTCTGTGCGAGTCTCGGCGCAGCCTGGAGCCGTCGAGGGCCAGACTCTATGCGAGACTCTGTACAGCCTGGAGCCAGGTGAGGGCCAGTCTCGTGCCAGACTCTGTACAGCCCGGAGCCGGTGAGGGACACCCTCTGTGCGATTCTCTGTACATCCCAGAGCCGGCTGATGGTCAGCCTCTGTGGGGGTCTCTGCACAGTCCGGAGTCGGTGAGGGACAGCCTCTATGCGACTCTCGGCGCAGCCTGGAGCCAGTGAGGGCCAACCTCATGCGAGACTCTGTACAGCCCGGAGCCGGTGAGGGCCAGACTCTGTGCGAGTCTATATGCAGCCTGGAGCCGGTGAGGGCCAACCTCTGTGTGAGTCTATGTGCAGCCTGGAGCCAGTGAGGGCCTGACTCTGTGCGAATCTATGTGCAGCCCAGAGCCGGTGAGGGCCAGACTCTGTGCGAGTCTATGTGCAGCCCAGAGCCGGTGAGGGACAGCCTCTGTGCGAGTCTCGGCGCAGCCTGGAGCCAGTGAGGGCCAACCTCGTGCGAGACTCTGTACAGCCCGGATCCGGTGAGGGCCAGCCTCTGTGCAAGTCTCTGCGCAGCCCAGAGCCAGTGAGGGACAGCCTCTGTACGATTCTCTGTACATCTCAGAGCTGGGTGACGGTCAGCCTCTGTGCGAGTCTCTGTACAGCCCGGAGCCAGTGAGGGCCAGCCTATGTGCAAGTCTCTGAGCAGCCTGGAGCCGGTGAGGGACAGCCTCTGTGCAAGTCTCGGCGCAGCCTGGAGCCAGTGAGGGCCAGCCTCTGTGGGAGCCTCTGTACAGCCCGGAGCCAGGTGAGGGCCAGACTCTGTACAGCCCGGAGCCGGTGAGGGACAGCCTCTCTGTGAGTCTCTGTGCAGCCCGCAGCCGCGGAGGGCCATCCTCTGTGCGAGTCTCTGTGCCCCCCTGAGCTGGTGAGGGGCACCCTCTATGCGAGACTCTGCGCAGCCCAGAGCCGGGTGAGGGTCAGACTCTATGCGAGTCTCTGAGCAGGCCAGAGCCAGGTGAGGGCCAGCCTCTGACCCAGTCTCTGCACAGCCCAGAGCCAGGTGAGGGCCAACGTCTGTGTGAGTCTCGGCACAGCCTGGAGCCGGTGAGGGATAGCCTCTGTGCGAGTCTCGGCACAGCCTGGAGCAGGTGAGGGACAGCCTCTGTGTGAGTCTGTGTGCAGCCTGCAGCCGGTGAGGGCCATTCTCTGTGCGAGTCTCTGCATAGCCCGGAGCCAGTGAGGGACAGCCTCTCTGTGAGTCTCTGAGCAGGCCAGAGCCAGGTGAGGGCCAGCCTCTGACCCAGTCTCTGCACAGCCCAGAGCCAGGTGAGGGCCAACCTCTGTGTGAGTCTCTGTGTAGCCTGGAGCCAGTGAGGGCCAGCCTCTGTGTGAGACTCTGCACAGCCTGGAGCCAGTGAGGGCCAGACTCTATGCGAGTCTCTGTGCAGCCCCTTAGCCGTTGAGGGCCAGACTCTGTGCGAGTCTATGTGCAGCCCGGACGCCGGTGAAGGGCAGCCTCTGTGGGGGTCTCTGCACAGTCCGGAGCCGGTGAGGGACAGCCTCTGTGCGAATCTCAGCGCAGCCTGGAGCCGTCGAGGGCCAGACTCTATGCGAGACTCTGTACAGCCTGGAGCCAGGTGAGGGCCAGTCTCGTGCCAGACTCTGTACAGCCCGGAGCCGGTGAGGGACACCCTCTGTGCGATTCTCTGTACATCCCAGAGCCGGGTGATGGTCAGCCTCTGTGCGAGTCGATGTGCAGCCTGGAGCCAGTGAGGGCCAGCCTATGTGCAAGTCTCTGAGCAGCCTGGAGCCGGTGAGGGACAGCCTCTGTGCAAGTCTCTGCGCAGCCTGGAGCCAGTGAGGGCCAGCCTCTGTGCGAGTCTCTGTACAGCCCGGAGCCAGGTGAGGGCCAGCCTCATGCCAGACTCTGTACAGCCCGGAGCTGGTGAGGGTCTGCCCCTGTGCAAGACTCTGCACAGCCCGGAGCCAGTGAGGGACAGCCTCTCTGTGAGTCTCTGTACATCCCAGAGCCGGGTGAGGGTCAGCCTCTGTGCGAGTCTCTGTACAGCCCGTAGCCGGTGAGGGCCAGCCTCTGTGGAAGTCTCTGCGCAGTCCGGAGCCGGTGAGGGATAGCCTCTGTGCGAGTCTCGGCACAGCCTGGAGCCGGTGAGGGACAGCCTCTGTGTGAGTCTGTGTGCAGCCTGCAGCCGGTGAGGGCCATTCTCTGTGCGAGTCTCTGCATAGCCTGGAGCCAGTGAGGGACAGCCTCTGTGCGAGTCTATGTACAGCCCAGAGCCAGGTGAGGGCCAGCCTCTGTACAGCCCGGAGTCGGTGAGGGACACCCTCTGTGCGAGTCTCTGCGAAGCCCAGAGCCGGTGAGGGCCAGCCTCTGTGCAAGTCTCTGCGCAGCTCGGAGCCGTTGAGGGCCAGACTCTATGCAAGTCTCTGTGCAGCCCGGAGCCGTTGAGGGCCAGACTCTGTGCAAGTCTATGTGCAGCCCGGAGCCCGGTGAAGGCCAGCCTCTGTGGAAGTCTCTGCGCAGCCTGGAGCCAGTGAGGGCCAGTCTCTGTGCGAGTCTCTGTACAGCCCGGAGCCAGGTGAGGGCCAGCCTCGTGCCAGACTCTGTACAGCCCGGAGCTGGTGAGGGTCAGCCCCTGTGCAAGACTCTGCACAGCCCGGAGCCGGTGAGGGACAGCCTCTCTGTGAGTCTCTGAGCAGGCCAGAGCCAGGTGAGGGCCAGCCTCTGGAACCAGTCTCTGCACAGCCCAGAGCCAGGTGAGGGCCAACCTCTGTGTGAGTCTCTGTGTAGCCTGGAGCCAGTGAGGGCCAGCCTCTGTGCGAGACTCTGCACAGCCTAGAGCCAGTGAGGGCCAGACTCTATGTGAGTCTCTGTGCAGCCCCTTAGCCGTTGAGGGCCAGACTCTGTGCGAGTCTATGTGCAGCCCGGACGCCGGTGAAGGGCAGCCTCTGTGGGGGTCTCTGCGCAGTCCGGAGCCGGTGAGGGACAGCCTCTGTGCGAGTCTCGGCGCAGCCTGGAGCCGTCGACGGCCAGACTCTATGCGAGACTCTGTACAGCCTGGAGCCAGGTGAAGGCCAGTCTCGTGCCAGACTCTGTACAGCCCGGAGCCGGTGAGGGACACCCTCTGTGCGATTCTCTGTACATCCCAGAGCCGGGTGAAGGGCAGCCTCTGTGCGAGTCTATGTGCAGCCCGGACGCCGGTGAAGGGCAGCCTCTGTGGGGGTCTCTGCACAGTCCGGAGCCGGGTGATGGTTGTGATGTTCTGTGAACACCCGTGGGAGATGGCTGGGCTGGTCCCTGGGCGTGCGGTTGGGGGCTGTAACCGACTGCTACGGATAGGGACAGGGAAGGCCTAACTTATTCAGTGGAACACAAATAAGGGGACGTCTGCTACCGTTGCTAGTTCACGCCGTCAGCCCTGTGCGCTGACGTCGTCCTTTATTATATACCCCCTGGCCCGAGCCCGGCCCAGGGGGATGCCTGTGCAACATTGTTGTGCAGTGACCGGGTGGCTCACTACATCCCATCTAACCCACGGAACTTGTGCGGGTTCCAACCAATTAAACAATTATCTAACATTTTATAAAACTACAATTTCAAAAACAGTGTCCATTACAGAGCACGACCTCTTCCGGGCGTCTTCAACACAGGAAGTCGCGCAACCTTGAACTGGGCTCCGGATTCTTTCTCAAGCGGCAATGCGGGCTTCCCCTGGAACTCCCAGCGGCCCCCTCGAGCACCGTGGGGGTGGTCACATCTCCCTCGGTTGGTCTCGCAGCACTTTCTTCCAGGCCTTCGTCTCGCCAGTCTTCGGAGATAGGTTCCTCCATCAGTGCTTCCTCGCCTCCACTGCCTCGGGCGTGTTCGGCCTCCGTCACCACCTGCCTCGGGACCCCGGCCTTCTTGAACCATGACATATTGCGGGCTATCTGCTGGCTGCCCTTCCGTGCTGTGACCATGGTCCCTTTGATCTGTACCACTTTCCACAGCTCTCGTTCGAACGGAGTGAGAAACTTGGACCCTGGATGGCGGTCTTTCACTACCACGTAGTCTCCCACGTCAATGGCTGGTGGCCGCGCCCTTCTGTTCCGACTGGCCCAGTCGTTGTTGTGTTGGCGTCGCCCCTGGGCTTGTCGGGCATCCAGTACAGCCGGAGCCCACTGGTCGCTGGTGGGAATGCTGTCCCGCACCGCCCGCTTCATTAGCAGTTCACTGGGTGCGCACCGTGTGGTGCAGTGGGGGGTGTGTCGGTACGCTCGAAGGAATTGGTGCAGGCAATTCTCCAAGTTGCCTCCTTGATCCACCCCAATCCTCAGGGCCTTGTTTAAAGTCCTCATAAATCTTTCTACATCCCCGTTGGCCTGAGGCCACTGGGGGTTACCCGGCGGTGCTTGACTCCATTCTGGTTCAGATAGTCTTTAAACTCCTGACCCTGGAAGGGCGGCCCGTTGTCTGTTCTTATTTCCTCCGGCATTCCCAGGAGTGCAAACACCTTCTCCAGCACTGGTCGGATGCAGTCAAACGCCATGGATGTCACCACCTCCACCACAGGAAACTTGGAGTGACTGTCTACCAACACCACCGTGTGTCTTCCGTCAGGGAAGCTGCCAAAGTCCAAACTCACGTGAGCCCATGGTGTCAGGCTAGGTCCTTCCGTGATGACGGGCACCCCCGGCGGGTCAGCTCCTGTTATCAAACAGGCGTGGCATCCTCGCACCTTGTCTTCCACCAGCCGGTCCACCCCCGGGAACCACACCTTGGACCTCAGTCGTGCTTTGGTCTTCTCGACCCCTTGGTGGCCCTGGTGGGCCAGGTCCACTGTTCTACTCCGCAGGGCAGCCGGTATTACGATCCGAGTGCCTCTGAGAACTATTCCATTTCCAGCCTCACTTAGGTCCTCCCGGCACCGCCACAGACTCTCCCAATACTCCTTTTCCTCCTTCAGCCCTTCGGTCCATCCCTTGCAGGAACCACTTCTACTGATGGTCATGGAGTGTTCGCTTCACTGCCTGTAAGCACTCATCCTGCCTGGTAGCCACTAGGATTTCCTCCACCGACAGAGCTTTGGGGCACGCGTCTTCCACGATCTGCCTCAGGAACGATTCCGTCCCCTCATCCACAGCCTCCTGGCTCCCCGCACGGCAGTGCCCTCGGATGTCGTGACAGATAGTCGGCCGGGTTGTTGACTCCCGGGCGGTACACCACTTCGAACCGATAATGCTGTATCTGGACCGCCCATCGTTCAATCCGCAGAGGACCGTTCCGCGCCGTGCCAGTGAATAGTGGTACCAGAGGCTTGTGGTCGGTGACCACCGTGAAAGTGTGCCCACACAGATAAATGTCAAAGTGTTGGCACGCCCAGCGAATGGCCAGCGCCTCCCGCTCGATTTGAGCATACCGGGTTTCGACGGCCGTGAGCGCCCTGCTGGCATACGCGATCGGCACCCATTCGTCTTGCCTGGCTCTTTGTAGTAGCACCGCTCCCAGTCCCACTGGACTGGCATCCACGATGAGTTCAGTCTCTGCTCCTGGTTTAAAGTACGCCACTGTTGCTCCTTTCAACAATGCACTCTTGATATCAATGAACGACTGCGCCTCTCTGTCAGTCCACTGCCATGGCACATCCTTCTTCGTAAGTTTCCGGAGTGGATTCAGATAGAGTAGCCAGATGGGGAATAAAACGGCCGCAGTAATTGGCCATGCCTAGAAAGCTCCGAACTTCGGGCTGCGTCTGAGGGATGGCCGCTGCTCTGAGTGCCTCCACCTTTGCTGGATCGACTTGCAGGCCCTTTGCGGAGAAGCGATAGCCAAAAAATTCCACCTCATTGGCGTAAAAGTCACACTTGGCTCGGTGTAATGTCAGTCCCTGTTCGACCAGTCTCCGGAGGGTTGCTCGCAGTCTTGCATGGTGCTCCTCCAGAGAGTTCGAGAATATGAGTATGTCATCACTGACATTGAGTACGCCTACGAGTCCGGACAGTGCTTCTCTCACAGCCTCCTGGAACACTTCCGCCGCTGAGGATACACCAAAACTCAGCCGTTTGAACCTGCGCAGCCCCACATGTGTTGAGAAGGTTGTGATGTATCGACTTTTCTCTGCCAACACCAACTGATGGTACCTCGAGTTCAGATCTACTTTGGAGAACCATTGCGCCCCGTTTATGTCCGCCACAATTTCGTCGATGGTGGGGGTGATGTGTCTTTCTCTGCGTATTGCTTTGTTCGGCAACCTCATGTCGACACAGAGTCTAATAGCGCCTGGCTGTTTGGGTTTCGGCGCTATGACCAACGGTGACACCCATGGAGTCGGCCCCGACACCTTCTCGATCACCCCTTCCTTCTCGAGGCGCTCCAGTTCAGCTTCAACCAGTGGTCGGAGATGGAATGGTACTCTCCGGTGTCGGAGTGCAATTGGCTTGATGGTGTCGTCAATGTGGAGTTGGACTTCCACTCCTTTGAGGCATCCTAGCCCCCGAAAAAGCTCCGGAAATTCCGCCAGCATCCGATCCGCTTGCGACTGGTGTAAATGCCTTGCGAACGTTACTAGTCCCAGATCCTCGGCAGTGTGGCAGCTCAACAGCGATCCTGCTCTGTCACAGGTGACGTAAAATCTTGTCGCTGTGACTCTGTCTGTGTGTCCAACCTCCACATCAATCACCCCCTGGAGAGGGATCGGCGTGTGACCTCCATAGGTGAGTATCTTGGTGGCGGTGGGCATTAACCTCGGTTGTGGTCGGAGCTCCCAGTATTGTCCGGCGTCCAAAATGTTCACTGACGCCCCCGTGTCAATAAGCGTTTGGATACAGTTGCCCCCGATCCATATCTGGCATAACGGCGGAGGTCGCCGAGTGGCGTTGACCCCTCTGATGCTAGACACCACAAAGACATCCCCGTCTTCGTCAACCTCAGCGACAGCCAATTTCTGGCACCTGCTGTCCAGATCGTCCACGTCCTGTAACGCCATGGCCCTTCTCTGGAACGGGGGTCGTTTGGGTTTACTGGCACTGGACCGGGCTGCGTTCTGGCACACTTTTGCGAAGTGCCCATACTTGTTACACTTGAGGCACTGCCGTCCTTGCGCTGGGCAGCCTCTCTGGGAGTGCGTCGTCAGCCCACAATTCCTGCACCCTTGCCTGGTGTGCCGTTCCTCCGTGTCACTCTTGGGTGTGGCTCCTCCGCTGTACGACTTCCGAATAACATCCACCCTCTCCTCTTTGATGGGCGCGGGATATAAAGGTCGCGTCGCCGCAGATTTCGTGGCCAACGCCACCTCCATCTCGCCAGCCCTGACGTCCGCCAGCTCGTGCGATCTCCCCAGGACCAATATATCATCTAGCAAAATGCCGGGCTGTCGTAATATCAATTTGCGCGACTCCAGAGACTTGCAACCTACGATGAGCTGCGCCCGTGTCTCGAACGTCCGATCCACTCCAACACAGGTGCTCGCCAGCTTTCGCAAACGTGCGAAGAACATGTCCATCGACTCGTTTTCCCTCTGCTTGGCTTGGCGGAGCTTGAAATGCTCGAAGTCCGGGTTGACCTGCGGGTCAAAGTGGCGGTTCAGGGCCCTGACCGCCTTCTCGTAGTCATTTCCATCCCCCGTGTCCGGTAGGTCTTGGAACAGGTCGTACAGCTCATCGCCTCCCATCAGGAGCATAGTGGACCTCTTCACAGCGTTGTCCGTCTCCCTGGTGGCCACAAAGTAGTTTTTGAGCTGGCCTATCCACTTCCGCCACCGCGGTGCAGCTGTCGCCGGGTCCGCCAACTGGCTGAATTCTGGAAGTGCCTTCACCGCCATGCGGCCTGGCCTCACTCCCGCCGCTCCTGCATCCGCAGGCGCCGCCGCCTGTTGCGTAGTCATGATTGCGCCGCTCTTCCCTCAACACGATGGGGTGCCTGGTCCGCCTGAGCGCGCCTTCTGGGCCTACTGCTCTTGTCCCGTGGCCACACTCCCTGGCCAGTGATGAGGAGATTGCCTCCACGCGCTGCCAGCCCTCGTCCAGGCCCTCTGGGACGCAGGCTGAACCCTCTGCCACCTCTCTCCGACTATGGGCAATGGCCTGGATCCACTCCTCCACCCACACTCCTTGTGTGGTTCACGGTGGTGCAGGGAGTCAAACCCCCACTCGCCGGAGGCCGCGCGTGCTTTGCAGGCCCCTCACCGGGCCTCGCGCCCGCTCCGGGTCCACCACGCGCTCCGTCCACGCTCTGGTGCAATCTTCGGCCAGCCGCTCCCGCGCACTGACACACAGGCCGCACCGCTGCCCCCGCAGACCGTGCTTCAGCGCGACGACGCGCCCGGCCCCCAAACGCCTGCACGGCTCGCACTGGTTCCCCCCCACGCGGCCACCTTACCGCGCACTTCAGCCTCTCCCAGGCACAGGGGGTCTCCACTTCACCGCGCCCGCAGCGGCAGACACGACACGTACTGCCTCGCTCCACCAGCGGCCGCCGGCAGAGCTGCCGCGCTGCCCACACGAGCTGCGTGGGTGCGCACGTGGGCTCCTCCACTCCCTCGTCGCCAGTGTGATGTTCTGTGAACACCCGTGGGAGATGGCTGGGGCTGGTCCCTGGGCGTGCGGTTGGGGGCTGTAACCGACTGCTAAGGATGGGGACAGGGAAGGCCTAACTTCTTCGGCGGAACACAAATAAGGGGACGTCTGCTACCGTTGCTAGTTCACGCCGTCAGCCACGTGCGCTGATGTCGTCCTTTATTATATACCCCCTGGCCCGAGCCCGGCCCAGGGGGATGCATGTGCAACATTGTTGTGCAGTGGCCGGGTGGCTCACTACATCGGTCAGCCTCTGTGCGAGTCTATGTGCAGCCTGGAGCCAGTGAGGGCCAGCCTATGTGCAAGTCTCTGAGCAGCCTGGAGCCGGTGAGGGACAGCTTCTGTGCAAGTCTCTGCGCAGCCTGGAGCCAGTGAGGGCCAGCCTCCGTGCGAGTCTCTGTACAGCCCGGAGCCAGGTGAGGGCCAGCCTCGTGCCAGACTCTGTACAGCCCGGAGCTGGTGAGGGTCAGCCCCTGTGCAAGACTCTGCACAGCCCGGAGCCGGTGAGGGACAGCCTCTCTGTGAGTCTCTGTACATCCCAGAGCCGGGTGAGGGTCAGCCTCTGTGCGAGTCTCTGTACAGCCCGTAGCCGGTGAGGGCCAGCCTCTGTGGAAGTCTCTGCGCAGTCCGGAGCCAGTGAGGGATAGCCTCTGTGCGAGTCTCGGCACAGCCTGGAGCCGGTGAGGGACAGCCTCTGTGTGAGTCTGTGTGCAGCCTGCAGCTGGTGAGGGCCATTCTCTGTGAGAGTCTCTGCATAGCCCAGAGCCAGTGAGGGACAGCCTCTGTGCGAGTCTATGTACAGCCCAGAGCCAGGTGAGGGCCAGCCTCGTGCCAGACTCTGTACAGCCCGGAGCCGGTGAGGGTCAGCCCCTGTGATAGTCTCTGCACAGCCCGGAGTTGGTGAGGGACAGCCTCTCTGTGAGTCTCTGTGCAGCCCGCAGCCACGGAGGGCCATCCTCTGTGCGAGTCTCTGCGAAGCCCAGAGCCGGTGAGGGCCAGCCTCTGTGCGAGACTCTGCGCAGCCCAGAGCCGGGTGAGGGTCAGACTCTATGCGAGTCTCTGAGCAGGCCAGAGCCAGGTGAGGGCCAGCCTCTGACCCAGTCTCTGCACAGCCCAGAGCCAGGTGAGGGCCAACCTCTGTGTGAGTCTCTGTGTAGCCTGGAGCCAGTGAGGGCCAGCCTCTGTGCGAGACTCTGCACAGCCTGGAGCCAGTGAGGGCCAGACTCTATGCGAGTCTCTGTGCAGCCCCTTAGCCGTTGAGGGCCAGACTCTGTGCGAGTCTATGTGCAGCCCGGACGCCGGTGAAGGGCAGCCTCTGTGGGGGTCTCTGCGCAGTCCGGAGCCGGTGAGGGACAGCCTCTGTGCGAGTCTCGGCGCAGCCTGGAGCCGTCGAGGGCCAGACTCTATGCGAGACTCTGTACAGCCTGGAGCCAGGTGAGGGCCAGTCTCGTGCCAGACTCTGTACAGCCCGGAGCCGGTGAGGGACACCCTCTGTGCGATTCTCTGTACATCCCAGAGCCGGGTGATGGTCAGCCTCTGTGCGAGTCTATGTGCAGCCTGGAGCCAGTGAGGGCCAGCCTATGTGCAAGTCTCTGAGCAGCCTGGAGCAGGTGAGGGACAGCCTCTGTGCAAGTCTCTGCGCAGCCTGGAGCCAGTGAGGGCCAGCCTCTGTGCGAGTCTCTGTACAGCCCGGAGCCAGGTGAGGGCCAGCCTCGTGCCAGACTCTCTACAGCCCGGAGCTGGTGAGGGTCAGGCCCTGTGCAAGACTCTGCACAGCCCGGAGCCGGTGAGGGACAGCCTCTCTGTGAGTCTCTGAACATCCCAGAGCCGGGTGAGGGTCAGCCTCTGTGCGAGTCTCTGTACAGCCCGTAGCCGGTGAGGGCCAGCCTCTGTGGAAGTCTCTGCGCAGTCCGGAGCCGGTGAGGGATAGCCTCTGTGCGAGTCTCGGCACAGCCTGGAGCCGGTGAGGGACAGCCTCTGTGTGTCTGTGTGCAGCCTGCAGCCGGTGAGGGCCATTCTCTGTGCGAGTCTCTGCATAGCCCGGAGCCAGTGAGGGACAGCCTCTGTGCGAGTCTATGTACAGCCCAGAGCCAGGTGAGGGCCAGCCTTGTGCCAGACTCTGTACAGCCCGGAGCCGGTGAGGGTCAGCCCCTGTGATAGTCTCTGCACAGCCCGGAGTCGGTGAGGGACAGCCTCTCTGTGAGACTCTGTGCAGCCCACAGCCGGTGAGGGCCATCCTCTGTGCGAGTCTCTGCGAAGCCCAGAGCCGGTGAGGGCCAGCCTCTGTGCAAGTCTCTGCGCAGCTCGGAGCCGTTGAGGGCCAGACTCTATGCAAGTCTCTGTGCAGCCCGGAGCCATTGAGGGCCAGACTCTGTGCAAGTCTATGTGCAGCCCGGAGACCGGTGAAGGCCAGCCTCTGTGGAAGTCTCTGCGCAGTCCTGAGCCGGTGAGGGACAGCCTCTGTGCGAGACTCGGCGCAGCCTGGAGCCAGTGAGGGCCAGCCTCTGTGCGAGACTCTGTACAGTCCGGAGCCGGTGAGGGCCATCCTGTGTGTGAGTCTCTGTGCAGCCCAGAGTCAGTGAGGGTCAGCCTCTGTGCAAGTTTCTGCGCAGCCCGCAGCCGGTGAGGGCCATCCTGTGTGTGAGTCTCTGTGCAGCCCAGAGTCGGGTGAGGGCCAGACTCTGTGCGAGTCTATGTGCAGCCTAGACCCGGGTGTGGGCAAACCTCTGTGCGAGTCTCGCCGCAGCCCGGAGCCAATGAGGTCCATCCTCTGTGTGAGTCTCTGTGCAGCCCAGAGTCGGGTGAGGGCCAGACTCTGTGCGAGTCTATGTGCAGCCTAGACCCGGGTGTGGGCAAACCTCTGTGCAAGTCTCTGTGCAGCCCGCAGCCGGTGAGGGCCAACATCTGTGCGAGTCTCAGTACAGCCCAGTGCTGGGTTAGGGCCAGCCTCTGTGCAAGTCTCTGTACAGCCCAGAGCCGGTGAGGGCCAGCCTCTGTGCGATTCTCTGCGCAGCCCGGAGCCGGTGAGGGCCAGACTCTATGCAAGTCTCTGTGCAGCCCGGAGCCGGTGAGGGCCAGCCTCTGTGCAAGTCTCTGTACAGCCCAGAGCCGGTGAGGGCCAGCCTCTGTGCGAGTCTCTGCGCAGCCAGGAGCCGGTGAGGGCCAGCCTCTGTGCGAGTCTCTGTGCAGCCCGGAGCCGGTGAGGGCCATCCTCTGTGTGAGTCTATGTTCAGCCCAGAGCCAGGTGAGGGCCAGACTCTGTGCAAGTCTATGTGCAGCCTAGACCCGGGTATAGGCCAGCCTCTGTGCGAGTCTCGGCGCAGCCTGGAGCCAGTGAGGGCCAGCCTCTCTGTGAGTCTCTGTGCAGCCGGCAGCCAGTGAGGGCCTCCGATGTGCGTGTCTCTGTGCAGCCCAGGGCTGGTGAGGGACAGCCTCTGTGCGAGTCTATGTGCAGCCCAGAGTCGGGTGAGGGCCAACCTCTCTGTGAGTCTCTGTGCAGCCCAGAGTCGGGTGAGGGCCATACTCTGTGCGAGTCTCTGTACAGCCCGGAGCTGGGTGAGTGCCAGCCTCTGTGCAAGTCTCTGTACAGCTCAGAGCCGGTGAGGGCCAGCCTCTGTGCAAGTCTCTGCATAGCCCGGAGCCAGTGAGGGACAGCCTCTGTGCGAGTCTATGTACAGCTCAGAGCCGGGTGAGGGCCAGACTCTGTGCGAGTCTCTGCACAGCCTAGAGCCGGTGAGGGACAGCCTCTGTGCGAGTCTCTGTGCAGCCTGCAGTCGGTGAGGGCCAACCTCTGTGATAGTCTCTGCACAGCCCGGAGTCGGTGAGGGACAGCCTCTCTGTGAGTCTCTGTGCAGCCCGCAGCCACGGAGGGCCATCCTCTGTGCGAGTCTCTGCGAAGCCCAGAGCCGGTGAGGGCCAGCCTCTGTGCGAGACTCTGCGCAGCCCAGAGCCGGGTGAGGGTCAGACTCTATGCGAGTCTCTGAGCAGGCCAGAGCCAGGTGAGGGCCAGCCTCTGACCCAGTCTCTGCACAGCCCAGAGCCAGGTGAGGGCCAACCTCTGTGTGAGTCTCTGTGTAGCCTGGAGCCAGTGAGGGCCAGCCTCTGTGCGAGACTCTGCACAGCCTGGAGCCAGTGAGGGCCAGACTCTATGCGAGTCTCTGTGCAGCCCCTTAGCCGTTGAGGGCCAGACTCTGTGCGAGTCTATGTGCAGCCCGGACGCCGGTGAAGGGCAGCCTCTGTGGGGGTCTCTGCGCAGTCCGGAGCCGGTGAGGGACAGCCTCTGTGCGAGTCTCGGAGCAGCCTGGAGCCGTCGAGGGCCAGAGTCTATGCGAGACTCTGTACAGCCTGGAGCCAGGTGAGGGCCAGTCTCGTGCCAGACTCTGTACAGCCCGGAGCCGGTGAGGGACACCCTCTGTGCGATTCTCTGTACATCCCAGAGCCGGGTGATGGTCAGCCTCTGTGCGAGTCTATGTGCAGCCTGGAGCCAGTGAGGGCCAGCCTATGTGCAAGTCTCTGAGCAGCCTGGAGCAGGTGAGGGACAGCCTCTGTGCAAGTCTCTGCGCAGCCTGGAGCCAGTGAGGGCCAGCCTCTGTGCGAGTCTCTGTACAGCCCGGAGCCAGGTGAGGGCCAGCCTCGTGCCAGACTCTGTACAGCCCGGAGCTGGTGAGGGTCAGGCCCTGTGCAAGACTCTGCACAGCCCGGAGCCGGTGAGGGACAGCCTCTCTGTGAGCCTCTGTACATCCCAGAGCCGGGTGAGGGTCAGCCTCTGTGCGAGTCTCTGTACAGCCCGGAGCTGGTGAGGGTCAGCCCCTGTGCAAGACTCTGCACAGCCCGGAGCCGGTGAGGGACAGCCTCTCTGTGAGTCTCTGTACATCCCAGAGCCGGGTGAGGGTCAGCCTCTGTGGAAGTCTCTGCGCAGTCCGGAGCCAGTGAGGGATAGCCTCTGTGCGAGTCTCGGCACAGCCTGGAGCCGGTGAGGGACAGCCTCTGTGTGAGTCTGTGTGCAGCCTGCAGCCGGTGAGGGCCATTCTCTGTGCGAGTCTCTGCATAGCCCGGAGCCAGTGAGGGACAGCCTCTGTGCGAGTCTATGTACAGCCCAGAGCCAGGTGAGGGCCAGCCTCGTGCCAGACTCTGTACAGCCCGGAGCCGGTGAGGGTCAGCCCCTGTGATAGTCTCTGCACAGCCCGGAGTCGGTGAGGGACAGCCTCTCTGTGAGTCTCTGTGCAGCCCGCAGCCACGGAGGGCCATCCTCTGTGCGAGTCTCTGCGAAGCCCAGAGCCGGTGAGGGCCAGCCTCTGTGCGAGACTCTGCGCAGCCCAGAGCCGGGTGAGGGTCAGACTCTATGCGAGTCTCTGAGCAGGCCAGAGCCAGGTGAGGGCCAGCCTCTGACCCAGTCTCTGCACAGCCCAGAGCCAGGTGAGGGCCAACCTCTGTGTGAGTCTCTGTGTAGCCTGGAGCCAGTGAGGGCCAGCCTCTGTGCGAGACTCTGCACAGCCTGGAGCCAGTGAGGGCCAGACTCTATGCGAGTCTCTGTGCAGCCCCTTAGCCGTTGAGGGCCAGACTCTGTGCGAGTCTATGTGCAGCCCGGACGCCGGTGAAGGGCAGCCTCTGTGGGGGTCTCTGCGCAGTCCGGAGCCGGTGAGGGACAGCCTCTGTGCGAGTCTCGGAGCAGCCTGGAGCCGTCGAGGGCCAGACTCTATGCGAGACTCTGTACAGCCTGGAGCCAGGTGAGGGCCAGTCTCGTGCCAGACTCTGTACAGCCCGGAGCCGGTGAGGGACACCCTCTGTGCGATTCTCTGTACATCCCAGAGCCGGGTGATGGTCAGCCTCTGTGCGAGTCTATGTGCAGCCTGGAGTCAGTGAGGGCCAGCCTATGTGCAAGTCTCTGAGCAGCCTGGAGCAGGTGAGGGACAGCCTCTGTGCAAGTCTCTGCGCAGCCTGGAGCCAGTGAGGGCCAGCCTCTGTGCGAGTCTCTGTACAGCCCGGAGCCAGGTGAGGGCCAGCCTCGTGCCAGACTCTGTACAGCCCGGAGCTGGTGAGGGTCAGGCCCTGTGCAAGACTCTGCACAGCCCGGAGCCGGTGAGGGACAGCCTCTCTGTGAGTCTCTGTACATCCCAGAGCCGGGTGAGGGTCAGCCTCTGTGCGAGTCTCTGTACAGCCCGTAGCCGGTGAGGGCCAGCCTCTGTGGAAGTCTCTGCGCAGTCCGGAGCCGGTGAGGGATAGCCTCTGTGCGAGTCTCGGCACAGCCTGGAGCCGGTGAGGGACAGCCTCTGTGTGTCTGTGTGCAGCCTGCAGCCGGTGAGGGCCATTCTCTGTGCGAGTCTCTGCATAGCCCGGAGCCAGTGAGGGACAGCCTCTGTGCGAGTCTATGTACAGCCCAGAGCCAGGTGAGGGCCAGCCTTGTGCCAGACTCTGTACAGCCCGGAGCCGGTGAGGGTCAGCCCCTGTGATAGTCTCTGCACAGCCCGGAGTCGGTGAGGGACAGCCTCTCTGTGAGTCTCTGTGCAGCTCACAGCCGGTGAGGGCCATCCTCTGTGCGAGTCTCTGCAAAGCCCAGAGCCGGTGAGGGCCAGCCTCTGTGCAAGTCTCTGCGCAGCTCGGAGCCGTTGAGGGCCAGACTCTATGCAAGTCTCTGTGCAGCCCGGAGCCATTGAGGGCCAGACTCTGTGCAAGTCTATGTGCAGCCCGGAGACCGGTGAAGGCCAGCCTCTGTGGAAGTCTCTGCGCAGTCCTGAGCCGGTGAGGGACAGCCTCTGTGCGAGACTCGGCGCAGCCTGGAGCCAGTGAGGGCCAGCCTCTGTGCGAGACTCTGTACAGTCCGGAGCCGGTGAGGGCCATCCTGTGTGTGAGTCTCTGTGCAGCCCAGAGTCAGTGAGGGTCAGCCTCTGTGCAAGTTTCTGCGCAGCCCGCAGCCGGTGAGGGCCATCCTGTGTGTGAGTCTCTGTGCAGCCCAGAGTCGGGTGAGGGCCAGACTCTGTGCGAGTCTATGTGCAGCCTAGACCCGGGTGTGGGCAAACCTCTGTGCGAGTCTCGCCGCAGCCCGGAGCCAATGAGGTCCATCCTCTGTGTGAGTCTCTGTGCAGCCCAGAGTCGGGTGAGGGCCAGACTCTGTGCGAGTCTATGTGCAGCCTAGACCCGGGTGTGGGCAAACCTCTGTGCAAGTCTCTGTGCAGCCCGCAGCCGGTGAGGGCCAACATCTGTGCGAGTCTCAGTACAGCCCAGTGCTGGGTTAGGGCCAGCCTCTGTGCAAGTCTCTGTACAGCCCAGAGCCGGTGAGGGCCAGCCTCTGTGCGATTCTCTGCGCAGCCCGGAGCCGGTGAGGGCCAGACTCTATGCAAGTCTCTGTGCAGCCCGGAGCCGGTGAGGGCCAGCCTCTGTGCAAGTCTCTGTACAGCCCAGAGCCGGTGAGGGCCAGCCTCTGTGCGAGTCTCTGCGCAGCCAGGAGCCGGTGAGGGCCAGCCTCTGTGCGAGTCTCTGTGCAGCCCGGAGCCGGTGAGGGCCATCCTCTGTGTGAGTCTATGTTCAGCCCAGAGCCAGGTGAGGGCCAGACTCTGTGCAAGTCTATGTGCAGCCTAGACCCGGGTATAGGCCAGCCTCTGTGCGAGTCTCGGCGCAGCCTGGAGCCAGTGAGGGCCAGCCTCTCTGTGAGTCTCTGTGCAGCCGGCAGCCAGTGAGGGCCTCCGATGTGCGAGTCTCTGTGCAGCCCAGGGCTGGTGAGGGACAGCCTCTGTGCGAGTCTATGTGCAGCCCAGAGTCGGGTGAGGGCCAACCTCTCTGTGAGTCTCTGTGCAGCCCAGAGTCGGGTGAGGGCCATACTCTGTGCGAGTCTCTGTACAGCCCGGAGCTGGGTGAGTGCCAGCCTCTGTGCAAGTCTCTGTACAGCTCAGAGCCGGTGAGGGCCAGCCTCTGTGCAAGTCTCTGCATAGCCCGGAGCCAGTGAGGGACAGCCTCTGTGCGAGTCTATGTACAGCTCAGAGCCGGGTGAGGGCCAGACTCTGTGCGAGTCTCTGCACAGCCTAGAGCCGGTGAGGGACAGCCTCTGTGCGAGTCTCTGTGCAGCCTGCAGTCGGTGTGGGCCAACCTCTGTGATAGTCTCTGCACAGCCCGGAGTCGGTGAGGGACAGCCTCTCTGTGAGTCTCTGTGCAGCCCGCAGCCACGGAGGGCCATCCTCTGTGCGAGTCTCTGCGAAGCCCAGAGCCGGTGAGGGCCAGCCTCTGTGCGAGACTCTGCGCAGCCCAGAGCCGGGTGAGGGTCAGACTCTATGCGAGTCTCTGAGCAGGCCAGAGCCAGGTGAGGGCCAGCCTCTGACCCAGTCTCTGCACAGCCCAGAGCCAGGTGAGGGCCAACCTCTGTGTGAGTCTCTGTGTAGCCTGGAGCCAGTGAGGGCCAGCCTCTGTGCGAGACTCTGCACAGCCTGGAGCCAGTGAGGGCCAGACTCTATGCGAGTCTCTGTGCAGCCCCTTAGCCGTTGAGGGCCAGACTCTGTGCGAGTCTATGTGCAGCCCGGACGCCGGTGAAGGGCAGCCTCTGTGGGGGTCTCTGCGCAGTCCGGAGCCGGTGAGGGACAGCCTCTGTGCGAGTCTCGGAGCAGCCTGGAGCCGTCGAGGGCCAGAGCTCTATGCGAGACTCTGTACAGCCTGGAGCCAGGTGAGGGCCAGTCTCGTGCCAGACTCTGTACAGCCCGGAGCCGGTGAGGGACACCCTCTGTGCGATTCTCTGTACATCCCAGAGCCGGGTGATGGTCAGCCTCTGTGCGAGTCTATGTGCAGCCTGGAGCCAGTGAGGGCCAGCCTATGTGCAAGTCTCTGAGCAGCCTGGAGCAGGTGAGGGACAGCCTCTGTGCAAGTCTCTGCGCAGCCTGGAGCCAGTGAGGGCCAGCCTCTGTGCGAGTCTCTGTACAGCCCGGAGCCAGGTGAGGGCCAGCCTCGTGCCAGACTCTGTACAGCCCGGAGCTGGTGAGGGTCAGGCCCTGTGCAAGACTCTGCACAGCCCGGAGCCGGTGAGGGACAGCCTCTCTGTGAGCCTCTGTACATCCCAGAGCCGGGTGAGGGTCAGCCTCTGTGCGAGTCTCTGTACAGCCCGTAGCCGGTGAGGGCCAGCCTCTGTGGAAGTCTCTGCACAGTCCGGAGCCGGTGAGGGACAGCCTCTGTGCGAGTCTCGGCACAGCCTGGAGCCGGTGAGGG